>JBBPKI010000028.1:0-73132 GCA_038089155.1 Nevesoporus exiguus
CAAGTTCTTTTTACCCGTATAGACGATCGTGGAACACAAGGCTACGCCAAGGGCGTCTTCCATTCATCGGGTTCGTTGACCGGACCCCACTAGCCGCACCCTTTTCTCATTCATCGCCCGCCTTCTCTACACTCTTTCTTCCTCCCTGCGCTTCCGACCCTCGAGCAACTGCGTTAGCGTCCCGTCCATCCAGCTCGATCAAGCAGCTTTCGCCACGCCGCTTGTAAAAGTCGCGCTGCAGCAACGATGCGCGTATCCGTATTTCTGGCTTTCATTCTCTCCTCCTCTTTCGTCCTCTTTCCATCGCCCACAGCTGCCCGCAAATCTTTCTTGTCTCATGTGCACAAGGTTGCCATCAAGCACAGCTCCAGTCTAGCGCACGATCTTCGTATAGCTCTCCGCGGAGTCCTCGTCACGCAGCCTGATTCTGCGCCAACACAGAATGTGTATTGTGTCTCAAGCGGTGGTGGCGGCGTCATTGTGTCTAATGGAAACGGCAGTTTTTCCTCTCCGAGTGGCACATCTACCGCAAGTGGCTCCCATCCTACCACAACCTCTTCTGTCCCACCTTCACCTTGGAAACCAATTGCCGAATATTCTGGCTCCACATTTTTTGGTGGCTGGACCTTCTTCACTGGTGGCGATCCAACTAACGGCAACGTCCAATACGTGGATCAAGGCACTGCTCAGAGCGCCGGACTCATCGAAATCAACAATGCTGGAAATGCGGTGATGAGGGTGGAGACAACACCTACCGTGCAGAATAACAGGATGAGCGTGAGGATTACCACCAACTTAACGTTCACCGAGGGGTTGGTGATTCTCGATGCTGTTCATATGCCCACAGGGTGCGGGACATGGCCTGGTGGATATTACTTCTTTGCATTCACGAATGGCACCAAGACTAACCGTGAACCACAGCGTTCTGGACGAATGGGCCCAACTGGCCCTATAACGGCGAGATTGATATCGTGGAAGGTGTCAATAATTACACGAACAATCAAGCTACAATCCACACTGGCGTTGGGTGCAGTATCCCCACCTCTAACTCGAGTCTACTAGACATTGCAGGTACTATCGTAGGGGGAACCGATTGTTCTGCTGCGCAGTCAAACAATCAAGGATGTGGTACGCGTTCCTCCAGCTCCACGAGTTTTGGCGGTGGCTTCAACTCGGTCGGTGGTGGTGTTTTTGCTAGTGAGTAGCTTGCAGGCGCCTATATGCCACTGGGAGGTGCTGACGACTACCGTTCAGTGGAATGGGTTAACACCGAAGGGATTAAAGTGTGGTATTTCCAGAGGGGTTCGATACCCAACGACATCATCGCTGGTGCACCACAACCGCCAAGCTGGCCCACCCCGATGTCATTCTGGCCCAACTCAAACACTTGTAATATTGCCGACTTTTTTAAGGACCACAGCGCGATATTCGATACTACACTCTGGTAAGTTTATCACCTTTCAGAAGGAATGATGTCACGACGATCCCGTGCAGCGGTGATTGGGCCGAAGGTGTCTGGGGTAGCACTGGTGTACCCGGACAATCAGCCAGCTGTCAGCAGCAAACTGGTTTTGCGACATGCACACAATTCATAAAGGCGAGTGGGTCGTCGTTCATTGATGCTTGTGAGTCGTCTACCCTACCTTGTATCCTGCCACTCAGCAGACCAATGGACAGACTGGGAAGTATCGAGCGTGAAGATATACCAGGATACCTCATCCTGAACACTGATGATACTGATGCTTTGCTCCAGATGACACTAGACGTAATCATAGAGGAATATGCTCGTGGAACACGATGTATCTCGTAGCAACTAGATGTATTATAGTAATTATTCAACCAGTTTTGTTGCATTCACTGGTGGCGAGTCGGATATTTCGTTGTAAGGACGGTCACTTGGTTTCACACCAGCGTTTCACAGATCCATTCCAACTCGTCAACGTCGTCGGAAGATGCTATCCAAGTAGTCACCAGTACATGATATAACCCTGCAGGGCAGATAGGGCGTGTTCCGGCTTAAGATCTCCCTCCCTTCTTCTTCTTATTGACTACTTTGAACCCCCATTCCTGCTGAGCAGGCTTCGGTTGAGTCTTCACCACATCAGCGATAGACACCAATTTGCTGCTCGGGCCCGAGGCACCTACGGTCGTGCGTCGAGCTGCGGCATCAGATTTTCTCTTGCTGACATATTCTGACGCGAAACGACGGCCGTCGAGGGTTGTGCTATTTGCATAGATGAGATCAGAAATGATCTCGATGGTCGACTGATCGGGGTCCAGAGGGAAAGAGAGCAACATCGACGTCATCTCTTCCACTGGTTTGATCGAGATATAAGGCAGCCGTGTCAGCTGAGAAGAATCTTGGCCACTTACAATTAACCGAGCTATTCAGTCCTTTGAGTGACTCTCTCAGCCATTTTAAAAAGTCGTGGGACGGCGTAATAGAGAAATCCTCGGTGCGCGGTGTTGTCACTTTCATAGTTGTAGCCGCTACTTGGCGGGCCGCCGTGCCATTGCCACGTGCTGCTATCGTGGGAGTGATATTGCTAACAGGGGTGGTCACTACTGGACGAGGCGCATTCGTTGCAGGAGCGGTGGGTTTGCCGTTGGGACCCACAGTCGTCCAAGAGCCTCCCGTGACTTGGGCGCTAGGTACGACCTACGGAGCATCAGGAACTGTTCCAAAGCAATGGGGCTGTAGTATACCTTGACCGCGGTCTCTGCATATGCCCGACGTGCAGCCGCCGATGCCATGCTTTCCTTCACGGCCACTTTCTTCTTCCTCTCTTCCTCCTCCTGAATCTCCTTCATGGTCTTCTTGGCCGTAGACACAGGGGTGGTGCTTGTCCATACCGGAACTGCTAGCGTCGCGGATAGGGAGCTGTTCGTCGATGTCTCCTTCGCTGATACCTGATTTCGCACACCCACTTGCGATGTAGGCAGACCCCAGGAAGATGTGAACAATTGACTCTCTTCGGCAACAGAATTGCTATTAGCAGCAGCGTTCGCACGAGCCAGGCGATCTCGTTCCCTCTCGGCAGCTTTGCGTACTTCGGCTTCCTTTGCTTCAGCTTCTTGAATTTCCCTCAAGCTCATCGCCACCCCAGTTCCCTTCTGTTTCTTGGACTCATCTTCAACAGCCCAGACAGGCTTCGCTTGAATAGCAAGCACGGGGGTGAGAGGTTGATCTTTGATCACAGTTGGAATGGGTGGAGGTGCTACCTTGAGCGTGGGTGCCTGCACATCGCGCGTCGTCGACTTCCGCCTTGCCTTCTGCCCAGTTGAACCCTGGATGCCTTGGGTTGGCGAGGTGGTGGTCGTAAGAGCCACGGATTGAGAAGCTACGCTGGCCGGCACAGCGTTTATTGACTCGGTCTGTGCTGATTGCGTGCTTGGTGGGACGGGAACAGCATCTTCTATAGGTGGAACGACAACACTATCTGCACCCTCCTCTTCCTGCTGCTGTAGTTTGTTATGTTGCCCAAGGTTACTAAAAGAGAGACTGTTTGGACCAGGCATCTCCCTCCAAACATCGTCCACCACGGGTAACGAAGCCATCAGCCAGGGAGAAGGGTCAACTGGCTGTGTCGGTTGAGGTGCCGTCCACTCTATTGCCTGGGGTTCAGCAGGTGGTACGATGGGCGAGGGAACGGCAGGAGGTTCGAAGGGCCCGGTGCGTGTAGTCCATGGCGAGGCACCGTTGGGTTGTGCGGCGGAGGTCGGCGTTTGAGTGATATTGGGAGCTTCCGAAGTTTCTGTCAATAGATCCCCAAGTGGCGGAACAGAGTGGTGTTGTGGTACTGCATAAGGAACGGAGGGAGATTGCGAGAACTGCGTTGGCGCGCCAAACTGGGGTCCGAGACCGTTGACCGTATTACTGTCGAACAGCATGCCATTAGTCTCAAGTGGTTGATGCGCAATTGAGGGTTCGTGGTGACTGCTGAAACTTCTCATACCGCTGTATGTCGTGTCGCCAAGATGCTCCCGGTTTATACAGTGGACATGACTAGCGGGTAAACGGTTGCTTATCATGCCAGGTCCTATTCCGCCATTGAATCCGTTGGAAAAAGGATGTTGTTCACCGTCGCTGAGGCTCTGACTGATCTGCCCTGGCCCAGCTGACCAAGGAGAACTATCGCCACCTCCACTGTAAGCGTTGAACGTATCAATCGTGGGCGCCCGCCCCTGAGTATTGTTGTGGTGGGGTTGCACATCCGAAACGGGATCTAGCAAGTTCGCTCGTCCTCCAAAGGGCGGATCGCCAGAGTAGACATTGTTACCTGCTCTGTTAGCAAACGCGGATGGGTCTGGAGAACCGTTCCCAAGCCTGCCACCACCAAGGGACGATGAAGGTGATTCGGTAGGAGAGGAGCCATTTAGATATGAATCTAATGTGGTCCGTAAGGTCCGGGCTGGAACTGGCTGATATCCATTGAAGTGTTCGTGGACCGGGGAATAACTCTTCAGAGTCTCGATGTGAATAGCAAGGCCTGGCGGACTAGTGGAGATCTTGGAGAGAAAGATCTTTCCTCCAGCTGCGCGCTTTTGGAGTATTCCGACAGCAATCCAATCGGGATCAATGTGCGTACGCTTCATGAGTAACTCAGGCGTGAAGTAGCCTTCATCGAACCACTTCTGCATGAGATCAGCCCGAAAGGGACCTACGTTTTGTCAAGCTGATGACGGAACAACGTCTTGATAGAAGTATACACACCTTGCACCTGACCTTGAGGGTCTAAGTATGACCACTCGACACTCGCCGGATCAACCAAACCAGGAGGGGGACCAGATGGGAGTGGACTTATCGTGGACGAGACGCGTGGGTTGGCATTAGGCTGGTCTTGTGCTTCCAGACTCATCCTTGCTATACCGAGACCAGTCGAGCTGAGCTCCAACGAAGTGACTTGGTTGTCTGGTGCTACGTCCGATGCAGATATCTCGAGACCAGGGGAAGAAAATTGGTCCATGACGGTCGCCGGATCGCCATCGTGTGCATTAGCCGGCCGATGGCCCATGCTCTCTTCCTCTTCCTTGATTTCTGAATGCCCAGCCTCTTCCTCCTTCGCCTCTCCTCGTGCCAGTATACCACCACCAGCCGCAGACAAGCTCACAGAAGGGCGTTTCCTCGACCAAGAGTCACCGTTGTTAAGCACTCCATCAAAACCAGAACCAAAAGGGCCGACCCTGTTGCGAGGCGAAGGAAGCGCGTCTCGAGATGATGCTAATGAACCACCTTGATTATTTGAGAGAGAGAGTTTACGAGGTAGAGCAAACGGAGGTTGATCTTGTCAGGATCAATGCGGGTGATAAAGAAGATAACTTGCGTGTATTCACCTGTACTGTCTCTCCTCCTTCCCAGGAAAGGGCCATGGCGCATGGTATTATTTGTCGCAGAATTTGGATGGCACAAGCGCTGTCTGTCAGATGGTGAAGATAACGAGTTCGTCAAGTCTGTCGATTGGCGCCGACGAAGCTCCGAATTGAGAGGCCCAGCGAAGAGCTAGGTGCTTCATGTGAGCGAACGCGGCACGAGACACGACGCAAGAATTGTGCCCGACCTTCTTTTCCACCTCGCTCATTTCACGGAGACCAACGGGCTCGCTGCCCACGTCGCGGACGATACCCTCCCATCGTTCGACTTCGAGATTAAGACCACTCCTTCCGCTACCCTCTTTGTAGATTCTGAGCATTTCCTCCTTGGTATACCTGAACGGGCGGGATTCGTCACGCCTGTCGGGTTCCTGGGTGAGGGGAGTGAGGAGGGCAGAGTAGGTAGATGTGCCGAGCTGCTGGGGGACGGACACGGGCTGGGGTGGGGGCGAGGGTGGGGGCTGGTGACGAGCGGGAGTTTGTGATTTTGCACGCATCCACTCTGGACCGAAGTGCATGGTTGTGGTGGCCATTGCAAGGAGGACTGACTGGTTGTACGATCTCAAGTGCGATTTCGAAAAGTATTGGTGGAAAACTCGCGTTTAATTACACTACCCCTACTCCCAAACAGCCCTTTAGGGCAGGCTCACTCTACATCAATCCGCCATCGATGCACCGGAAACGCTGCCAGCTCATCAGCCAACATTTTCCTCGTAGGTTCGACATGGACCCACCTTGCAGTCTACGTGCGGTCGGAATAATGTACCCAACCAGAAACGCCACCCCAAAAATCATGCAGATCGCTGAGATATAATAGTACCCGTCCTGCTCCGTCACACATTCCCCATTGATGTCCGCACAAAGCTCTTTGCCGCGCTCAGACACGCATTCGGCAGCTACACCGCACGTCAGCCTCTCGCACTCCTGTGATGCAGCCGTCATACCTTTCACGAGCAGCTCCGTGTCTGCATCCTTGACTCTACAGTATGCTTCACTGAAGTAGTCCACGCCTTGGGAACGGTCAGTCGATAGCCACTTCATGAGAGTGCCATCCAACCTTTCAGAATGAAATACTTGGGCCAAGTACCCCCCAGGTTCGTAAACGTATTGAGCAGCTGTACAACTCAAAACACCCGCTGAAAATGTGCTGGACCATCATACTCACCGTCATGTAGGTCCCTCCAATCAGCGGATCGGATATCCTTGTGTGGAAGGCCGAGATACCTACGAATTGAATGGTACTAATGAATGATTTTCTTTAAAAAAAAACGAATTCGACAAGACGAGGTGGTGCTCACGATGCAAATCCCTGCAAAACAGTGTGTATCACCAGGTATGTAAAGAATCCGTAAGACAGTGGCGGCGTTGGGAACCAATAAACAATCAGTGTGGACATCAAGGCAAAACCTAGCCGCGGCCAAAACGCCCATATCCAGGGGCGCAGCGGCTTATCCCCACTTGACCACTTGGCGGCAAGCCAACCGCCTAGGATCTGAAACGGGAAGTCGATGAGGACCACGATGGCCAGGTCTTCACGACCCAATCCCTTTTCGATCATCTTCAGGCTGGTGACCGACTCATTAGCTTGGAATCCGACTTTGGCAAAGCAGTGCATGATAATGAGAGCTTGTACGTCTGCAGAGATGGCATGTAGGGGATCTCGACCATTTTCAAGATCACGGGGCACCCACGCTTTAACTTGCATATGTCCCAGATGGTCTTGTAAACGGACGTAACCGTCATTTCGGAATCGTCTAACGATTCGGCGCCCTGTAGTGGAATTAAAAGGTGTAAAACACGGTTGTTTGCGCTCGCACATACCTCCTTCTCGAAAAGGATGAGCCAGAAAGTGACGCCAAAGCACAGGAGACTGCAGAACTGCAAGTATGTGCTCATGGTCAAACGTGGGATTCCCCATTTTTGACTGCCAAGCACTTGAGCGGGTACCACACAGGGAATATTTAACTTACGAGAATGCCTCGCTGTTGAGCGCAAGGAATACCGTGAAAGATGCGAAGAAACCAGTGTTTAAACCAATCGTCTGGCAAGTGGATGCAAAAGACAGGTTTTCTTGAGATAAGAGAGTCAAAGCCCAACCGTCTACAGCAATATCTACGGCGGATGGATATTAACGAGCTGTCGAAGGGGGAAGAGATACGTACCTTGTGTTGCGGAGAAGAAAACAAGAGAGGTGAATGCGAACGTGAGTTCGTACACGTTGTCCGCCGGCTGATGACGTTCAGCTTAGAGGAAAACAAAACAGAAGCTATAGACGAACATGCTCGAACAATCTCTCTGCATCTCTCGAAATATAGAGCATCATACAACCAATTATGAACTGCATTGGAATGATCCATGACTTGCGTCGACCGATGGAGGGAAAGAATGTAGAGTCGACGATAGGCGACCATAACAACTTGAGAGAGTACGGATAATTGGAGAGGGCAAACACTCCAAGTTGGGAATAAGATAAGTGTTCTCGTAGAATGAATGGTACGGAACCTCGAACGCTTGGAGGTCAGACGACGGATTGACAGGGAAAGGTGAGCATACCGAGTGCGAGGCCCAACTACGAGCATCGGGATTAGGTCGGTTCACCAGAGGCGCGCATTACTCACCGGAATTCCTTGAATGAGGTCTGAAGGGGGGTAAGCCAGAGAAGAATGATGGCAAGGAGTGGACGGACAAAGAATGATGAGCAACGTCATTGCCTTTCTGTCTTTGACGGAAAGGGACTTGTTTTTCTTGTGGGCATTGTCGAACGGCACTGCGTCGTCGCGCGTCTGGTCGTGCTCTTGGGACAAGAGAGAGAGCTGAACGTCGTCGCGTTCGTCTGCATCTGAAGCTCTTCTCAAGTGCCGTGCCATGGACGGGACACGGGGGGAAATATGGATACTGTCCAAAGAGGACGCGATCGGTTTTTTTCGCATGTCTAGTTGATCTTCCACGTTGAGGTTGGGGCGGTGGCGGAGGCTGGGGAAATGAGACTTCGCGGGTGATTCTTGACGATGAACGGTCGACATGCCCAGACTACATGCACGTTCGGTGTTGAGGCGTTGACTTGCGAATTGCCACTTTGGACGACACGTCACCCGCCCACCGACGACGATGAACACTCATAAGAGCGGACGGTCCCACAATGCACCACACCCTCAAAATGCTATCGATACCCCATCTCCTCCTCGTCCTGGGTCTTGCGTGTCTTTTACGCTTCCTCCACCTCAGAATTTCTGCTATCCTCCTCTTGCGGCACGTTCCCGGCCCGAGACCCCATTCGTGGCTGTGGGGCCAGGAGCAAGTTCTCTACCACGGGCCTCCTGGCTCTCACTACGTAGAGTGGCACCGTAAGTTCGGTAAAATCGTGCGGTTTTCAGGCGCATTCGGGGTTCGTTTTTCTGTGCATCCACTCCGCCTCACTAACATTGCCCTCCGAAGCACCAAATCCTGTCCATCACCGACTCTCGCGCCATTAGCTATATCGTAGGCGAAGGAACGTACAGGTTTCCCAAGCCCGATGGCGTAAGAACTTGGTTCCGTTTACTGCTTGGTAAAGGCATTCTTTGGGTGGAAGGTGACACGATTCATTGTCGTGATCTCGCCATCCCGACTTGCTTCCCGTAGGAAAGGAAGCGCACGAAAGGCAACGCAGAACAGTTGCACCCGCATTGAGGTAACTTGACACGGCAAGCTCAGTCTAGACTTGACCAATATCCTAGCACCCAATCCGTGAGGCACCTCACGGCCCTGTTCTACGAGAACGCCACAAAGGTGAGTTCAACCAATCCAACGCCTCGATAAGTTCTGACTTTGCCGCTTTGCTGGAGATGGCCATCCAATGGCAGAAGATCTTTGACGACGCCCAATCTATTCAAGTCACAATCGAAATGACAAGCTGGGCCGGCCGATTTGCGTATGTACCCTAATCGAGTAGTAGATAGGGGGCTCACGTGTGCTAGACAGGCTCGATACCATTGGGCGAGCTGCGTTCTCGCACGACTTCGGTTGTTTGAACGGTCAACCACATGCTCTGATCAATGCCTTGGATAACCTGACGAACCATGAAAAGACACAATGGACATTCTATATACGTGCCCTGTTTTGGTTTGCCCCAGGGATCTTGCACTTTGGTAAGAAAGGCCATCTCATCCGCAAGACCCGCGAAGAGCTCGGAGAATTGGCCATGTCTATCTTGAATGACGCGAAAATAAGCAGCGTCCCAGACAGCAAGTCGTTGATGTCCCGGATGCGTACGTTCGAAGTTGTTTTTCAACAGGACATGAGCTGACCTCCGGTCAGTGAAGGAAGATAGATCATCTACTACACCCTATTTGGATAACGAGCAGGTGGCAGCCCAAATGCGCACGATCATTTCTGCAGGTTACGAGCCCGTATCCGCTACAATCGCTGTAAGCAAGACCTGTCATTGGAATGACATTCCCACAACTTAATTATTAGCAGTGGCTGTTCTACGAGCTAGCCATGGATCCCGAAAGACAGGCAGCAATCCGAAATGAAATAACCACCGCATGCGATCCATCATACGATGCGTTGAATACCGGTTTCCCGTTACTGAACGCGTTCTTCATGGAAACGTTGCGTATGCACCCTCCAGTGTTGGAGAACCACCACCAGGTACCTCAATTTGTTTTCTCTCCCTTGCTAAGACCAAGGACGGTTCCCAGACTTCCGAAACCATCGTCGTTCCCTTGTCTGAGCCACTGCAAGATACCACTGACCCTGTCCTTACTATACCCAAGGGCACCATCTTGTCCATGCCAGTCAATGTCATTCAGAAAGATGAATCTTTATGGGGAGCTGACGCCGACGCTTTCCGACCGGAACGATGGTTCCAACGCAATAGCCGAAATAATCGCGACCTTTTCGCGTTCAGCCTCGGGTGAGGAGATTAATCCTGGCGCTCGCTTTGCCATTGACCCTGGTTCCAGTCCTCGGGGTTGCTTGGGCAGGAATTTTGCGGCTGCCGAAATTAAAGTGAGTACAACTGTGCAAGTCACGTAGCGTAAGCTGAGAACAACTCCGTAGGCCCTGACAGTTGTTCTCTTGCGCCAGTTTTCGTTTACATGCCAATGTGACATAGAAAGCTTCCAAACATTTGTCATCCGGCCCAAGATCGTAGGAGAGGGGCAGAGTTCCCTTCCTCTTCTTGTCCGAAGAATCTTGGATTGAGTTAGTACGGTCATGTAACAATATTGATCCACTTCAATGTCATTCTTGGCCTTCCTATGTCACCCAGCTCCTTCTCTCCGGGTGGGTCCATACATCGTCCTGGATCCCTGCAAATGAAGCCACGGGAATAAGTTGTCCAGTAGCCACGGAACTTGGAGCTTGGAGCTTGAAGCTTGATTAACCATGACCTTCGGGCCAAATCTCCCGGATTCGTAGTAAAAATATGTTTGTTTCTTGTACATACACGACAGACATCTGGTAATCTTGGAGTGACACCAGCGGCGAGCGACGACTACTCGCCACAGGGGTGCTAGCTGCGGACGAAACAGCTAGGAGTTTAGGCATAGATTTTTTGGACTCCAAGTCCAAGCTGAGTTGCTATGTCCCTCGTACATGTGGGCCGCCCACTGCAATCATTGCATCTGCGTTAGCAGTCGTGTAAGGGAGAGTGAGCGACCACGGCGGCCGTAGCCTACTAAAGCATAAGCTCAAGCCAGCCTAGTGCACCCCGACATTGCAAAAATCTCATTATGCACCGACTTTTGCCGCCTCCGCCGCAATATCACGGTCTACTGCACACAGCCGTAACAGCTTCATAGTTCTGAGCACCAGAAGAGCTTATTGTCTCACAGATTAACATTGAACTAAAAGTGCTTTGAATCACTACATTCAAGTTAACAATATCAAGACAAGATAAATATGTGTCAAGTATGTAGATGCAGTGAAGAGGGGTAAATGCTACTAAGCGTACATTCAATCCTTTTTCTGCTTTTTAGGTCTGGGTTTTTCCAAATCAATCTCGTCGGCGTCATCGTCGTCGTCATCGCTCTCCTCATCCTCAGAGTCCACTTCATCTGAAGGAACATTTCCAAGGAAATAGTCGGTAGCCTCAACAAAGACTTCGTTGGCGATGGTAGTTCCAATCTAAAGCCAAATGAGTGCTGTCATGGACACGTTTCGCGGGTCGACTCACATCGAATGGATCTGAGGCAATCTCAAAGAAATTGAAAAAGCTACCAGCCTCAGCAGGCACATCGGATCCTTCTGCGTCCTCCTCTTCCACGCGAGGGTGCAGTTTCGTCAACGCATTCTCGGGATCTTTCCAGTTGACTTTCGTCGCCTGAGTAGAAATGATGAAATAAAGCCTCGAAGTGCTACCACAATACTCACCGAAGGCTTGACATCACGAGCCCACGTGAAGGCAAGCATCGAGAGAGTCAAGCCATCTTTGTCGGGCACCTCATCAGCGGCTTCAGGGGGCGGAACGTACTTGTATCCTTTTTTCAGGACAGAGTCGGTGAAGTATGGGTTTGATTTGAAATGCTAAGTTGGGTGAGTACTGCGACACAGGACGCGACAGAGAACTCACAAACTCGATAGCGAAGCATCTTGGCTCATTAGGATCGCGTGCTACCCACAGATCTTCCAAGTAGCTCAATGCAATACGGTCAATGTTATGTTGGGCTTGGAACCCAATTAACGGATGGTTCATTAACGCAATGGGCCAAAATTTCGGTATCGCTCTGGCAACTTCGCGTCTTTTTTCGTAGACAGGGCGAAGGGTCTCATGTCCACGACGCTCTAAAGGGAGCTCAGAGTACTCAGCGCACTCAACAAAGGTATGACCCACCGAGAAGTAATTCAGCACGTTCAATTTGCTTTTGAACGTCTTGCAATTTTTGGGCGTCATCGTCACTGAGCTCAACATTCTCAAGAGGGTTCTTTTCCGTGTCAGTACCAGGAGAGGCGCGTTTTTTTCCGGACATGCCTATACAACGAAGAGTGAGACGCTAGAATATAAACTGGTTGCGTTGTGGAAATTTTGGATATCCAAACTCCGCTGTTGCATCCCGTCCACGAGCTCTGACAAATTAGGTAACACCCGACGAATAAACAACATCCAAGAGAACACAGGTACGCACTGGGCTACTAGTACTAAGAAATACACTAGTCTACCCTCTGCTTGTTTCCCATCTCTATTTCCTCCATCTTGCTCACAGTCAGCGTCCTTTTCCTAGCTGTGGGCATTACGTTCTCAGAGAAAACTTTTCCTGACCAACCAAACTTCTGGGCAAATGACCCTTGCAAACCCTTGCCGTGGTGTCCAGAGCGGTACCCCGGTCCCTCGTAGTAGATAATATCCATCGGCGGTATCAGTCTAGGCCATGAAACGTATTCGACGCCGAAAGTCATGATGAACGCAATCGCTGAGGCTGCAATAACCAACCAAAGTATGAAATAATAGAAGAGCGAGTAATCTGCACCGAAGGAATTCAAGCTTGTGAACGCCGAACTTGTCTACAACTCACCGGAGGTTCTAGGTAATGTCAGGCCAGCACAGATCATGAACAGTGAAAATGACACGACATAAGGAATCTTGACGTAGGTGAGAGGATATACGTCTCTGAGATGCTAGCCACTCACTGAGCGGATGACCAGTGGCCTAGTGTCTGCCAATAAAGAAATGGCCGTGATCGGATTCTTCCGCGGAGTCCATGCTCCAGTCACAAGGTCGAAGCCGTCCTGTCTTGCGCCATCGAAGTAGTTGTTTCTGACGTATCGCATCATGCTCTTGTAACCGTCCTCAAGGGCGCCCAACTTCGTTCGCTTATTTGTTCTTGTGAAGTCTGTCTTTAATGCACCAGAGCCAGCATAGGCTCTTGAAATCAGATCAGCATGGTCGGCCCACACTGTCCAGAAATTAGTTACGATCATCAAATAATATCTTATGCGAGGACGTGTACTTACGTTCTCTAAAATCTCTGCTCAATGAGTGGAAATCCTCCAGGTCGTCACCCTCGGCAAGTACACCCAGGGTTTTAAGCTGTTGATTTAGCGTCCACTTCGCCAACGCCGCCTGGACGACATTCGTGCGGTCCAAGTTGTCCATGCAGTTTGTGCGGACGACTCCTAGCTGCGTTTTCATGGGGTCAGGTTGCGACGTGTCGAGGTGGAAATAGCTATGGACATTAAGTAGCAGAATTTGGATCAAGGACAGCTCCATACCCCTGCTTCAGAAGATCATCTTGCATATTTTCAATGAGGATATTGATGCGGTCCCAACGCATATTTTTGCATTCGTTGTGGAAATCGAAATACCGATACTTGACATCTGCCAGCTCAGCCTAAACAAAGGTATAAGCGGTGCAGCAGACATGGCCGAGAAGGACGCACTTGATTGAAGAAGCGTTCATATGCGTCCTTGACGGGCTGCTCGTGCCCCTTTTGGTTGACCAAGTTGACCAAATTCTGTTCGCCATAGATGGAAACTTGTTCTTGTAGATGACGGCGCAAGGCATCGACCTTCGAGCGATGAGCATTCATCACTGTTTGAGCATCAGGCCGCTTACGGTGTCTTGGAGATCCATCACTTGCAAATCAGGCTTGTACCTCAGCGTATTGATTTCGGCCCAAAACACGGGAACACTCCCTCGAATCTGAGTAAAACTGAGTTGGTGTGAGAACTTTTCAACGTTGGAAATGCGTCCTGCTGCTTGTTCTTCAACTAGGAGAATCTGTTCTGTCTCATTAAAGTTTGCGACGTGTCCGTCATGGTCTACACCGCGGCGGAAGTATCGTGTACCCGCCCGATACCGCGACCTCCGGCTGATGAGGCAGAGCTGGATACGGTGTCCATGAATATAGCTAGTGCGCATGTCGAATGCTGGTCGTGAAAGTCAATGCGGACATGCGATAAGTATGCCATTGGATACTTACTGCCGTATACTATAGGAAGAATGTAGGGGCTGAGCTACTCGTATTTTTGACGTCAGATATGCCACAGTAGAAAGCAACTGTTTCCCTCACGTCCTGTGCAATGTCGGTGTCAATCAACCTTGACTGCAGAAACCTAAGAGGTCGTCAAAGAACCTGCTTAACTGGTGCAATACAGTACGCACTTGTTCCAGAAGAACCTGTCATCTGCCTTGCGAGCCATCAGACGCAAATACTTTGGTCCAAAGCATTCTATTTACCTGTTCCCAGAGTGACTTTTCAGGCCTACTTTCCCTCTCAGCCCACTGTGTTTGCAAGCGTGTAGACAAGTCCCAACCGTAGCTAAATAGAAAATAACCGCCGAGCAAATGAGACCGCACGAGTGCTAGCAGATGTCGCTCGACGGGATGAGGTGGGTTCTGGGCGGAGACGTTGGGATTAAGTGGGAGGACGTCGAAGTCTGCAGCACGGTATACATCGTGTCCCATGAAACGCGCTCGGTGCTCGCGACCAGTGAGGACGATGATGTACTCAGCTGCGGTAGGGTATAATGGGTCCCACTGACGCAAAGATTGAACTTTTGGTACGCACACAGTGCCAAAGAGATCATCCCGAGTATCCCGTAGACTGTCTTTTCATACCTCGAGGCCACAGGGGGTGTTAAAGTGCTTGGTGCTGGGTGTGTCGGGGTCAGAAAGAGGGTGTGCTTCGCGAGCAGAGGAGGCTCACCGTTGAGAACTATATCACCTGTGGACCTGTGTATAGCGAGGGACTGTGCGCCGAGCGGTTCGACGGGGGCAAAGGTGTAGGCATCCTGGCCGACGAATCTAAACACGAATGAGTACGGGCTGGGTGGGGGGAAGTGTACGGACAGGTTGAGTCTTTGGTAGACGGGTCTCATTGGGGGTCCTTGGTTGGGTTCGTTTAAGTCTGAGTCTGAAACGCGGCCTCGAGCACACCAGCCATGGTCAAGCTCACCCCGGAGCTGCTCGCACAAGCACCGTCCGCGATAAACCCCATCAGAGAGCGCCAGCTCGATCTTCGCGGTCAGTCTTACAGGCACGCGTACGTCCATCCGACCTGATCCATCCTGAAGGATACAAAATCCCCACCATCGAAAACTTGGGTGTCACCAAGGCATGTATCGCCCAATCATATCCATCGTCTTCCTCGTCGTCTCATCGCACGCAGGACCAGCATGATGCCATTGACTTGACCGACAATTCCGTCACCACACTCGGCAACTTTCCCCTCCTCAAACGTCTGCGCACTCTCCTCCTTGCTAACAACCGTGTCTCGTCCATCTCCTCCTCCATCCATCTTTCAGTTCCCAACCTCACCACCCTCGTCCTTACTGCGAATAGCATCTCCCAGCTCGGTGATCTCGAACCCCTCAGGGAACTAAAACATCTTGAGTACCTGTCGTTGATTGGGAACCCCGTAAGAGAGAAGAAATGGTATCGCGAGTGGCTCGCGTGGAGAGTACCATCACTAAGAGTTCTGGATTTCCAGAGAATCCGGGATAAGGTGCGCCAGAAGTCGTGTTCGCATCTCCTCTCGATACAGCTTGAACGCTTTCGTGCCATGTAGGAGCGGCAGTCCGGCAAGTCACTGTTTCTCACTCCAGACGGTCTACCTACCGCACTCGCGACGACAATATCCACGACAGTTTCGAATCACGGCACAAAGACCGCCATTACAGTTGATGAACCTAGGCCCGTGCCACCTACCGGCAAGGCTGGTCGGTTAATGTCAAAGGAGGAAGCAGAGAGCGTTAAACAGGCCATTGCCAATGCAACTTCGATCGAGGAGATTAGAAGACTGGAGAGAAGTCTAAAAGAGGGATACCTGCCTGCCATGGAGGCAGTCGGTGCTTGATGTGTTGTAACCCGCGCTTTCTTTTGCCTAATATCTTGAGGCATTCACGTTCTGCGCCGGAACATGACACAGGGGCTATGCCCAGATGACTTTAGCAACTAGCAGAGGAAGAATTAATCTCTCTAGCCAGGTCTCTCCTCCCTGGGTTCGAAGGCAGAGACTTATGAAACGTCAAGGTTGCCAAGCTGGCAATTACTCAGCGGGCCACGACTCGTTCGTACCGTCTAGCGGTGGAGAGCACCAAATTGCCGCTGATACAAAGGTTGCATTGAAACCCAGCCGAGCCTAATTGAATCGAATTACTCTTTGACGTCGAGTGTAGAGACATGAAGCGAACAGTTCATTGATGTCAGATGTCAACCCCTCGTAATCCGACACTGGCCAAGCTTATAAATTCTAAACCTTTACGCACTACCACCGGCACAGGCTGCTCTACAGGGCGACCTCTAACGAATGGAGATTTGATATTGCGTGAACGCAGTACAAGCATATCGCGCACGTGTAGAGCTCCTAGACCTGGTTCTGAACAGTCGTCTCGGGAGAGTCACAGCGAGAGTCTTGGACCGTGTAGAATCCATGCCCTATACACGCTGGCTATCTACACCTCTAAATAACCGATTAATTTGCGGGGCAGTTTGTCGAGCCTGCGTGTAACAGATGCCATGGATCGATTGTGCATCGGTCTAAGAGTGCATTGCCCAATCTCCAAGCACGCCTCCTTGCCTGCCCATCCGCCTCCTTGGCCCAGGTCCCATGAGTCGTTCATCGCGTAAAGCGCCATTCAGGACAGTGTGCTTATCGACCAACTAAGAGAGGTTATCTGTCAGAAATACGGCCTATCCCGACTAGCCTGCGGACCGCACATCATTCAATGTGTTTGTAGATTTTGTTAGCGCAGATAGGAATGCCGTGAGCTGCACATCCGCATATTCCTGGAGTATCATCAAACAATGTTAAAATAGTGCGGTAACTGAGCCAAGGTATAGCAAGAGATGATGACTACGAAAGAGAATTAGACTTACCGTATTGAATTCCTCGCGAAAACCTTTGTTCTCGCTTGCAGGAAGTGATGCAATCAAGGCTGAGACGGATCGGAGAATATTGTGATCCTTGGGAACTTGGCCTGTAGTATGCTCCATCATTCAGATCGTGACAATGACCAGCGACCATTACTCACCTGCAATCACATTTGTAACATACTGTACAAGAACCAAAATCCGTTCGTGGAGCATTTTCACTGCAGCCCTTTGTGCCTGCAAGTGAGATTCCACTGAACAGTATTAGTCCAGTATCGCAAGCGCTAAGATTGTCAATGTACGAACAACTGGTACTCCCCCCTCCCCCTTTTGCTGTCCAGTCAACAGCGATGCGTTCCGCTTCTCCCGTTTCGACTTTGTATGATGCCTCAATGAACACGGATCGCGTCTTCTTGTCCCTGATTTCCACGGAAGGCTCATAAGCCTTGAAAGGGAGTGTTTGGCCTGTGACATCAGAGGAGCTCGACACAGCTGCAGAGGGCTGCAATAGAAGGAGTAGCGGCGTGGAACAGTATCCTGTGAACTATACACCAGGCTATCAAGTACCGAGGGAAAGTGTAAAATGACCCGAGCGGACCTGATCTTGAAGTGCGATGTGGTGGGAGGTTGGCGTCGGTGCCACAGTGTACCATCCAATGAACTCCAACGAAGGGAATACCTGTTTATCTGGACCAGCATGTGAGGCAAAGAACGCTTCAAGAACATGCGACGAACATTGATCTCGTCTTTGCACCAGGAAGCCGTGATCGACCATGCCATCGCGTCCATCTTCTACTGCCAACTCAAACGTGTTGACGATCTCAACTTCTCGGCCATTTTGTACGCCGAGCAATGCGCCAAGCACTATACGCAGTCTACAGTCTGGCTGCTGGTCGATCAGAGAATAAAGCATACCGAATGGCTGTTCCGATTTTGTCTGGAGTTTCAGCCGCACGAGGTGCTCAGAGATGTTAAGAATTGGGAGTGGGTGGCTGTATGCGCGGTGTAAGGACTGACATGTCGATGGTGCGTATTCAACGTACAGTAAAAGAGAAAGGCTAGAGGTGGTGGTCACCGGAAGGATGACCGGGAGTTCGTCGATGTCCATTGGAGTCATGCTGGCAGTGCTCAAAGGGGGGGGGATCTCCCTCTACTGATCGTGGTTCTTCAACACCAAGCAGAGGTGGTATTAAAAACATTCCCATTAGCCGACTCGAACGACTGACCTCGTCATTACTAGTGACGCGCTCTACCAACTGAGCTAAACGGGACTTCCAATATTGCGGTCACGCTGAGATTTATCAAATCATGCACGTCGTACTACTACTAGTGGGGGTGGGCAACGCCCGCGAAGCGGGCGTGCCCACTCCCACGCCACTGTGAAGGCAGTAGCGTGCGGGGGACATGAAACCACAGAACATGGAGGCAGTTTGTCACTTTGATGCTTGGTGATTGCGGAAGAATTATATTTAAATATCACAAGAAATAGTGCTATCAGAGCAGATTTTCGAATTAGGTCTCCATTCGTTGTATACAGTACTGTCTAGCAAGAGATGTATCCCTTACAGAGCAAAATTCAAAATTCCGCTCTGATAGCCATCAAGAGGGGACTAAAACAAACCAAAGTGTTGCGGTGAGCAAAAGAATCCAATCACAGGATCGCTCTAAGAAGTCCGAACGAGAAAGTGACCTATATGCAGCCCCTATTATCAGCCACAAGCAAGAATTTCCAAAAACGTGCACATCCGTCGATGTCGCAGCCTAACCTATAACATCCAATTATCCACCATTCGTAGTATTCTAGTTAAATCCAATTAGTCCTACCATGAACCACAACTTCTCCTTTGATAGGCAAAAGAAGTGAGTGCCTGCAAGTCGAAAAGAGCAGCTTCAGCTAGCTAGGCAAAGGCGGCATAACAAAGATAACAGCGGAAACACAGCCAGCGTGGCACTGATTAAGCTGCCTTGAGGATCAGCTGACAAAATTAAAGTGCTCAAGACTGCACTTACTGAGCTACATCGAGTCTGCATTTCCCTGGAGCATAAGGCTGATGGGATGCAAGGGCACCTTGAAGCGGGCTGAACACTTCAAGGCACTGCACTGTTTGCAACAACAAAATTCCAAACACTTAGAAAACTGCCTGCTAAAGGTTCTATGCGCTTTTGATCAACTGAAGGAAAAGGGCGAAGAGCGGTCAGGGGAAACTTATGTGTGCTTGATGCAAACAAAACTGAAATGAGGCAACTCAGCCAATTGCTCATGAGTAGCGTTTTAGGAGCAGCACTGGTGGCTTTTGGTAAAGCTCGTACTGAATGCAGAATCCCTCAAGTGCGTGTGCAATCACGAACTTGATAACCAGATAGAGTTATACTGCTGCCTTGGGGAGGAGAAGAAGATCCCTCTCAAATCTCACATCAAAAACAAAGGAGATCGTCTCTCGCTTGTCTGTGCTTTTGGAGCATCATGTAGCTCGTATACGGCATAAAACACTCCCGCATGATGGTGATCTCGACGCTGTTTGACATGAAAACGATTGTACTTATACTCACTGATTAGCGTAAACTGCACATACTTCCAGATCTACTGATTCTACTAATACATACATATTGTAGGATACATTACTCATATAGTAGACATAGTCACACATAGTATAAATTGCAGTCAGATGGTGTTATCAACCAGAAATATGACGGTTTCACATTTTAGGGGTTTTTTGCTTATATAAGCATCACACTTTGGTGGTGGGCGTTGCCCACCCCTAGTCGTAGTCGGAACGCGAGAAGACTTGCCCTGAACTGATTCGAGCCAAGTCGCGCATGCTGCTGGACTTGAGGAGTTCGCATCATGTCTGGCTTTGATGCTAATCGGGTTTTTACTGTCAATGTCCATGAGCCATCCGCCGCTTCGACCTCGACGGATACACCCTCGCAGACAGAAAAACTCCTGCTCGAGTTCTTGCTGCAGTACCGAGTAGGCGGCGATTTCATATACAGGTCCATCCCTCTCCTCCATTGTCGAATTTCGTCTCATCATGAATGTAAATCGTCTCACAGAGACAATTTACGTGGAAATCTTCTTTTGAAGCAACACCAGCTAGAGATAGATCTTCGCCACCTTAGCTTGTACAATGACGAGCTCGCGCACGCCATTCAGGACCATCCAGCAGACATTCTTCCCTTGGTGCGCCACTCTCCGCTGTTACGGCTTCCCCTCTGACTCATCACATGTATAGTTTGAAAACGCGGCTACCAAAGCGGCCAGGTCAATCCTTTTCCCCCTAGCCAGCTCATCTGACGAGCGAGCAGAAGCTGCTCTCCAGTTCATACCAAAGATTCAAATCACCATCCAGTCTGGTTTGAGCATGCAACGATTTCGTGATCTCACCGCGGATACGATGAATAGACTAGTTCGTATACCAGGCATCGTCATATCTGCCTCCGTCCTCTCCTCTAGATCCACAAAACTCCACCTCCAATGCCGTGCGTGCAAATCAACGAAGATCATATATCCATCTGGTGGTCTTGGTGGTCTTGGTAGCGGCTCCGACAGAGGCCTCCCAAGGGTCTGTGACGCTCCGGAGTTGGAAAATCAAAAGAAAGATTGTCCACTTGATCCCTACATCATTGTCCATTCAAAATCCAGCTTCGTGGACCAGCAAACACTCAAGCTTCAAGAAGCACCGGATATGGTTCCGGTTGGAGAGCTTCCTCGGCATATCTTACTATCAGCCGATAGGTATCTTACGGGAAAGGTCGTTCCTGGTTCACGCATCATAGCGACTGGAATCTATTCCACATTCAGCTCAGCAAAAAATGTGAGTTTTCACTGGCCTCTCCTATCTCTCACGTTACTAAGGTCTAGCCTAGAAGTCTGCAGGATCGGCTGCTCTCCGACAGTCATATCTTCGCTTGGTTCACATTGAACTTTCGTCTCCGTCTGCAGGTGCTGGGGCCTCGAACCCCTTTGGAGTACAATTCACTCCTGAAGAAGAAGAAAACTTCGCTGAAATGGCACGAAGCGAAGGTTTCTACGAACGTTTCGCGAAGAGTGTAGCTCCCAGTATCTATGGTTGCCTAGGTCTGTTTCTCTCTTACAAATAGGGTCCATCACTCAAGCCAATCAGATATCAAAAAGGCGATTAGCTGCCTGCTGTTTGGGGGTTCGAAGAAAGTATTACCTGACGGGATGCGATTGCGGGGAGATATCAATGTATTGCTACTTGGGGATCCCGGTACAGCCAAAAGCCAGCTACTCAAATTTGTGGAGAAGGTAGGGTCGTTATCGCGTATCTAAACTGTTGACCAACAATGTTCACAGGTCGCTCCGATTGCTGTGTACACATCCGGCAAGGGCTCAAGTGCAGCAGGCTTGACTGCTTCAGTCCAACGTGACGCAGTTTCTGTGAGCATGTATAAGAAACTGTCTAAATATCACTGATTTGCTTTGACTAGCGCGAGTTTTACCTCGAAGGCGGCGCGATGGTACTCGCTGACACTGGTGTGGTGTGCATTGATGAGTTTGATAAGATGCGCGATGAAGATCGTGTTGCCATTCATGAAGCTATGGAGCAGCAAACGATATCGATCGCAAAGGCTGGTATTACTACGGTCCTAAACTCCCGAACAAGTGTTCTTGCGGCAGCAAACCCGGTGTGGGGTAGGTACGATGAAGGACGGAGTCCTGGCGAGGTAGGTCTATCATCCGTGCTAGTCTTGCGGGCTTCAACGGTTTCTTTTCTCCCTACAGAACATCGATTTTCAGACCACTATCTTGTCTCGCTTTGACATGATATTCATAGTCAAAGACGAACATAATGAACAGCGTGATCGGGTTTGTTGATTGGTCTTTCCTCCAGCCATTTCTTCACGCTCTCAGGTAGATGATTGCAAAGCACGTCATGAACATCCATATGAATAGATCAAACCAAAACACTGACAACGGCGAAGTCACGGGTGAAATCGATATCGACAAGATGAAGCGATATATTGCATACTGCAAGAGGTATACTTTGTCTCCTCGGCGAGAGTCACTGTTCTCGACGTACCTTCCAGTAAATGTGCCCCTCGCCTATCCCAGGACGCCCAGGAAATGTTAAGCAGTCACTTCGTCAGCCTGCGGAAGCAAGTACAACAGGTTGAGCGAGACAACGACGAGCGAAGTTCAATACCAATTACTATCCGGTTTGTCTGGCGTCGATTCTCCTGTCTTTATGGCTAACAATCGTATCTCTAGCCAACTAGAAGCCATCATCAGGATATCTGAGTCACTGGCTAAGATAACCCTGTCACCCGTTGTGCAAAATCATCACGTTGAAGAAGCAATACGTCTGTTCAAATTCTCAACTATGGATGCAGTGTCGGCAGGTTCTATTGATGGAATGTCGCGGGGCGAGCTTAACGAGGAGATGAGCCGCATAGAAAAGGAGCTTCGAAGGCGGCTGCCGGTAGGGTGGAGCACGAGCTATCAGAGTCTCGTCAGGGAGTTCGTCACGCAACAGGGTTATTCAAACCACGCCCTTGAGCGCACGTTGTACATTTTGGAGAAGAGAGAGATAATTAGGTTCAGCGGGCAAAAGAAGGTTGTTCACAGGTGAGCTTTTTTTTTTTTTGGCGATAGTGTCTTACTGGTGCGCAGAGTTGGGGTGTGATGTATGTAGTTACCATCCATGTTTCCATTGTGTTGTAGTATGTGGTATGAGCGCCCAATGGACCTATTTTCATTGTTGTTATTATCGCCCGCCTAGCTCAATCGGATAGAGCGTCAGACTCTTAGACTAGGCGATCTGAAGGCTGCGAGTTCGACCCTCGCGGTGGGCTATAAGTTTTGCCATCTTTTAGGGCGATTTAAATCAATCTCATGCGCATTCTGAACGTGTGGCCCTACTAGCCATATATCCTTCAAGTTATTGTTCATGAAGCACTCCCAACAAATGTTGCTTCACTGACCAATGCCAAGGACGGAGCAGAAAAAAGTCATAGCCCACCGCGAGGGTCGAACTCGCAGCCTTCAGATTACCGCCTTGCACGACTAGTACAATCGTAAAAGTCTGACGCTCTATCCGATTGAGCTAGGCGGGCGACGCCATTGAGTGTCGCAGATAGCACATGACCAGCATGCATCACGTGATGATGTTCGACATGCACGTGCGCAACGCGCAAAAGGTGCAGCGCGACGTGATTTATGCGGTACACACAGACATGGAATTGAACGCTGGTGACGGAACTGAGTCGACGTAAGCCGTGGCAACGCCTCATTCCGCTGCTGACATTCAATCCCACTTTGTCTGTCTAAATAGATCACCGTCCTCCGCCGAAAGTAGCCCTTCTCTCCAAGTCATAGAGATTTCATCTGATTCTGAGGAAGACGTGTGAGTGACTATCCCTGTCCCACGACCTCTCGAAGATTACGCTAAAAATATCGTAGGTTTTGTCAGTCACACCCCAGGTAAGACTCTACCGTGGCGCGATTTCCACCCGCATTCCTATAGACCAACCAGTAGCGAGTTTGGACTTACGCGGAAAGGAAAAAATAAACACCCTCATGAGCCAGATTTGACCTGGGAGGATGATGTTATTGAGCTGACCGACAGTGACTCGAGCAGTTCCTCAGGCCTTCCCAACATGTTGTCCCCACTGGTCAAGGAGCCGCGAAGAAATGAGTTTGCGGGCTCGAGACATCACTCACCTTCTAAAAAATTCATACCCTTGTATGCCGACATAAGCGACGACAGAGAGTCTGACAACGACTGCATTCTTGTATTGTGCGTATTTGATGAAATATCGTTTCCATTCTACCTATTTTGTCTAGAGACGATCCCCCGGGCTCCCGACGGCCAATTCAAAACATCTCTCCCGCTAAAGGTGCTGTCACTAACATCCTAGTATAAGTTTGGCTGACCCCCCGCTTGGTGGCATAGGTCGAGATGTTACCAAGACTAACCCGTTGCTTGACTCTCCGAAGAAAAATACTACTCCAGAGTTCTCGCAGGCTACAAGAAATTCGCCTAGTAAAAAAACCAGGAACTCGGTTCTTGAGGCGAACGAGCAAGCCCGACGACAGGACTATGCCACCGATCTATTCGCCAGGCTCAACAGAGATGTTTTTGGCAATCGCCTCCCAAAGAATACTGCTCTAGAATGGAGTAAGCGCTTGTTGACAACTGCGGGACGGGCACGCTGGCATCGGCGAGTAAAGTATACTTCCGGGCGCCACGACCGTGTTGATCGCTTTGCACTACTAGCTCGCGTGACGGTTTGCACATCACGAAGATCGAGCTGGCATCTAAGATCTTGGACTGCGATGGTGAGTTGGTTGCAACCTGAGGTGTAGTGCATTGTACTAAATATGGATAATTAGAGCGCATTCGAAACACCTTGTCTCATGAGATGTGCCATTTAGCATGCTGGGTGATTGATAACCAACCGCGAGAAGGGCATGGTCAGCTTTTCAAATCATGGTTAGTATCATGCCGCTTCAGGTTTCATTTACACCCTGACGAGACGATTACCAGGGCGGACGAAGTGATGCACAAGCATCCGGACATCCATATTTCTGTGAGAAGTCTGCGCTTAGCTGGGAAATACTGGTGCTAATTATATTAGACCCGACACAGCTATGAAATATCGTACCCTTACGAATGGAGTGAGCTCATTGTTGTTGCCTTGTCGCTTTCTCCTTTGATCTCGCGCAATTCCAGAATGCCAAGAGTGTTCAAAGATGTAAGCGCACTGGGGTCCTCTTGGAAGATTCTGACTAATTACTCGTAGATATGGTAGATACACCAAATCTATACGGCCAGATGAATGTGGTAAGCCCAAACACTCGAAAATAGCACTCACCTGTAGCTATCACGCTTCACCGGAATAGTGTGCGGTGCCTGCAAAGCGGGCCGACTAATCCCGCTGTTTGTAGAAAGAAAACTAATGGCTCCGAAGGGCAGCCGTATGGCCACTGCCAGGCCACAAGGTACAGACAGACTATTCCATCGCATTGCAACAGTTGTTGATCCGCTACCTCAGACTCCCCGTGCTCAATAGTTGGGAGTTCAACAAAGAATAATCCTGTTGTGCCGTGGAGTTCTTCACCTCCCAGAAGCACGGCTGACGAGGGTATCCTGAGCCTTGTGAATGCCCTGACGGACGTATCTATCCATGACACTAGGGGCCAATAGATTTTATCTCGAGAATTCCAACAATGTATTACTCTCCTTTCCTCTTAAGCAGATCTATTGACTAACGGTTTTTAAAGACTTAACGGGGGAGAGATGAATGAGCGATGTGTATACTGTGGTTTGCGGTAGCCGAGCAATGTCATACTATTACGCAACTACTGTAGACAACACAATATCTACTGTCCAAGACAAGAGTGTGAAGGATCCAAGAATGGGTGGTGAATCATCGCGGTCATTCAGTCCCTTGTGGTAAAACTGCATGGTACGAAATCCCAGGGCATGAATTGCCTGCATGATACATGTAAAACACCAGCGGGGAGGAAGAGATGTAACATGGGTGAAAGAAAAGGTATCACAGCACATTGACAAGTCGCTCTATGTATATACGTATCTATGCCAATATGACTTGGCCCGTGGAACGACGGCACGTTCACTCACCATTCGTCTACGCCTAACCATTCTTCGTCCTGGATGTGCAACCATCTATGGTCGATCATATCTCGCGCTTCTTTACGTCTTCTCTGATCGACTGCGAGCATAGGCTCCAGGAAAGCACAAAGCTCTACGGCCGTGGCATTCGACATTAAATACTTCTCCACCATCACGCGATGCAGCGGCCATGGCTTCAGAGTTTTAATGTACCGGAGTGCGCCTGCATCGCGACATCAGAAAATAGTCTTGACAACAAAGATGAAAGAATGACCTGTGTGATCAAAGAGCTCTCTACTGTACCTGCCTCCCATCTTCGCATCAAGAGGAAAATCACCCATTAGCTCAATGATTTGAGCCATATGATCGTCATCCTTGGTAAACAACTCGCCCTGCCCGTGGGGATCGAAAAGGTACTCGGCAGTCAACAGCTCGAAAACGACACATGCTACGCTCCACATATCGGCACGAGTTCCCCAGTCGCGCCGCCCGAGGATAGCCTCAGGACAACGGTACTGACGGGTCTGGATATCTTCAGTGTAATGCCGCTTTGTGGGCGTTGCATTGCCTAGGTCGGCGATCTTGATCGTAAGAGGGGTATATCCAAGAGGGCTGGAAGGGGGTTGGGGGATAGGACAAGCAGTAGGGCCGGTGGTGGTGGCCGAGAGGTTCGGAGCAGAGGAATTTACCCGTTGGGGGGCAGTCCGGGAGAGCAATGATGGACCAATGGGAGCGTGGGGAATGTCGGCTGGGGGATGAGATCGGATAAGAGGCGAAGCTGGCGGCTGTGTAGGATTGCGTGAGTCAGATTTCTCTTTCGGGTGCGCAGCGAGGTCCGAGACTGTGATGGAAGCCATCTTGGACAATGCAGGAATGTCTGCACTCTCGACGGAAGTTGGTGGAGTGCTGAGAATACTATTAGTACCAGCACGCATCGAGAAGGAAGAGGTGGTTGATCCCGTGGATGGGCTGCCATGTTGTGACAAGGGCTGGTCAATGAGGGCGA
The DNA here is from genome assembly GCA_038089155.1 of Nevesoporus exiguus. Taxonomy (NCBI): domain Eukaryota; kingdom Fungi; phylum Basidiomycota; class Agaricomycetes; order Boletales; family Boletaceae; genus Nevesoporus; species Nevesoporus exiguus. The sequence goes on from JBBPKI010000028.1 coordinate 26,772, forward strand.
TTCGGGGAACTGGAGAGACGGAATGCTTTGAAGGTCGGCCGGCAGGGGAGGTTCCATGTGCAGAAACAGTGGATAAAAAGTGATGACGAAGATTTGGGCTACTTGTGTTAGCACTAAAGCTGCCGCATCTAGATGAAGGGCTTGATAATGGTTGCGAATCGAAAATTTCGACGTGCCGTTCACGAGCGGGAGCCCGACGGCTGGGGATAGTCATTCCCAAGCGGGATCTTGTAGGGTGAGGCACGCCAACCTGACGCGAACGCGGGGAAGGGGATACAGAGAGTTCCGCGAGGATGTGTGCCTCGACGTCGGGGATGGAGATGACTGGAAAGGAATGTAAGGAAGTGCTGTGGGTGGAGAGGGAGAACATACGGATATTCTCTGGCTTGATATCCGTATGTACCAGGTCACACTCGTCATGGAGGTACTGGAGACCAAGCAGGATCTGCCTGGTAATCAGCCTTACGAGAGGCTGAGGGACACCCTTTTTCTTGTTGCGCTCAATGAGGGCCAAAAGGTTTTCACCAAGGGGTTCAAACACGATGCATATGTGGTTCTCTGGCCCAGAGTACGTGAAAGAGTCGAGGAAAGCGACAATGTGTGCACGACCTGGGTGCACAGGATTTGCATCTGATACTCTGGCGAGAAGCTTTATCTCGTCGCGAGCTGTGTCGGCATAGCGGGAAGCGGACTTGACGACCTTGAGAGCAGAATAGCAGGATCGGCTAGGGTGGATGAAAAAGAGAACAAGGAGAGAGGAACATGGGACGCACTGGGTGTCATTGACGAGCCAGACGGTGGAGAAGTGGCCCCAGCTGTAGTAAGGGTGAGATAGGGCCAAAGGGGGAGAGAAGGACGTACCCGAGCTTTCTGACGACGAGATAACGACCGTCCTTGAAGACATCATTGATCTTTACGGGTAGATAGCCACCAGCGTTGTAATCCGCGGGAGACTCTTCCTCCTTCGAAACATTGTCTCGGACGGGGACGATCTTTGGGCCTGATGAAGTGAGGACGTACTGATATTTAGCGCATGGTTCTTTGGGTGCCATTGCATGTAAGAAGGGGGGGAGGAGGAGGAAGAAAAGAACGAGCGTGCGTAGCCGAACACGGTCTCGGAGCGGGTAGGAGTCGGGTCCGACACCGGCAATCAAAACACAACGTGTCCGTTATCTCCCTCCTCCCCCCACCGTGCTCGACATCGTCCACGACGTCCACGACGTCCGCTTCCATTCCGTGCTACAGTCATCCGCTCTACAAGTCCCTTCATGTCTGTCTTCTCGTCCGAAACCTTTATCGGGGCCGTCGAGGACGAATGGCGGCTCTTCAGGTACTCGCTGTTGTCCACCGCTTGCACCTCCCTCATTGTCGTTTTCGCTCAGCGATCGCCCAGATGACTACTCCATTGGTGCCCCAATTGGTTTCGGCGCGTCCTCTGTCGTATGCGCTGCCACGTACACCCCACCCCCCCCAGAATCTCCTCGGCCGTATCCGTGTGCGCTCAAGGTCCTCGACCTCGACTCCCTTCCTCCACGCTCGCTCGCTCTCCTCCAGCGCGAGACACAACTAATGTCCCTCTCTAAGCATCCAAACGTACTTCGCGTTCGTGGAAGCTGGATTGACGGCCACAAACTCTACATAGCCCTCCGTCTCATGAACAAAGGCAGCGCCGCAGACATCATGAATTACGCTTGGTCCGGCGGCATGGAGGAGGATGTTGTCAAGTGCATCCTCAAACAGGCCCTAGAAGGTCTCAAGTCAGTTTTCCCTCTCCCCTCCGGATCTCTCTGACCCGTTCCCATCCAGCTATCTCCATGTAAATGGCTTCATCCATCGTGACGTAAAGGCAGCCAACCTGCTTGTCGACGACGACGGCACCGTCCTAGTCGGTGACCTTGGCGTCGCCGCCCCCCTCGTAGACGATGGTGAACAACCCACCATCCATCCCAGTAGCTCTGCCTCCGCGAACCTGAGACGCGACTTCCCTTCTAAGCGCTCAGATGATGCCATCTCGCTTTCACGTCCACATCTCGGCAAACGCAAGTCTTTTGTTGGTACCGTGCGCTCTTTCTTTCCCATTGCCCCTTACATCTTGTTTACCCACCGTTTATAGCCATGTTGGATGGCCCCAGAGCTCATCCAGGGAAAACGTTACGACGCCAAGGCCGATATTTGGTCATTTGGAATTACTGCGATCGAACTCACACAAGGCCGTCCACCATGGTCACGCGAAAGCGCATCCACCGTCCTCCTCCAAACGTGCGTCTCTGTTTAATTCGCGGGCCCTTCGCTCATCGACCCTCCTCTCCAGCGTCCAAGGAAAACCTCCAACCCTAGATCGGGAAGGAGGCGTACACCGTTATTCCCGTGCGTTCAAAGAGATAGTCGATGCGTGTCTCGCAAAAGATCCCTTGAAACGGTGGGTGATGCTACCGTGACCGTCTGCGGATCATTCATTCTCTCTCATAGGCCGACAACAGCTGAGCTGTTGCAGACCCCTTTTTTCAAGAGCGCAAAAAAGAAATCACACCTTGTCAGGACGATATTGGATGGGCTCCCTCCGCTGACCATGCGTCAAGAACGGCGTCACCGTCCGGAAAGCCCGAAGACACCGCATACCACTGACTCATGGGACTTTGGCTCAACTATCATAAGTTCCAGAACACCCTCCCTTGGTGGACACAGTTCAAGGATCGTACAGAGGACCAGAACCTTAAGCATTACCTTCGACTACAATCCTGAAGATGGACTAGAAACTCCTGGTCACTCATCCAAGGACAATAGTGTGGAACCCTCGCAACCAACTGCCAAAAGACCTAGCACAACCTCAACATTGAAGTCGGAAGCTTTGTCCCGTCCTCATTCTACAGGCCGGATCCCAATGACTCCCCACGACAGCAGTTCAGCACCCCAACACCCTTCCATGTGTTCGTTTTCTTCGGAAGCGACACCGCCTAATTCAGCTTCCCCTTTAACGTCTCCGAGCCTTTGGAACAAACTTACCCGGAGATCTTCTCGCAGTGCACTAGTTGGCGAGGAATCCCCCAAGGGTGGTGCTATCTCGCGTCTCCTAGGTAGACGTGGCTCCTTTGCTCGGCGTCCCGACTTTCTTCTCTCGTAGTCTCAGAGCTCTGCTCTACTCCAGTGCGCCTGGATCTATTTATACTCCGTAGCTATCTATCGATCTAGCCAGCGTCGTATGCCGTGTGTATGGTAGAAATCACGGTTTCACGCAAAGCCTGATTGTACGTACTTATCCGTGAATTACATGGATTGTAATGATATCTAGGTGATCGGCCTCTACCCAATAACGAGCTTGCCATCATCATTGAAGTCGTAGGGGGGAATCTCCAAATTTAGCTGCCAAAGAACGCCTCAATAATCCTCGAGATGGATCGAAGAATGGTTTTGCTTACCGGTGCTGGACCCTTGCGTGCGCGACCGGCTATTGGAACAAGTCAACAGAAGGCATCGCCGAGTATACGAAACTTACAGATGTCATAGTGCGAACCGTGGCAGGGACAGAACCAGCCTCCGAAATCACCAGCCTCGCCGATCGGAACGCAACCCAGATGCGTGCAAACACCAAGCATGACCAACCATTCAGGTTTCTTGGTCCGCCCCTCGTCGCTCTGTGGGTCCCTGAACGACCTCCAGTCAACGCTCCTAGCCTCCTGGATCTCGTCGACCGTGCGGTGACGAACAAAGACTGGTTTTCCGCGCCATTTGATGATGACGTTCTTGCCTTCTGGGATGCTAGCAAGATCAACTTCCGTCTTCGCGAGCGCAAGCACGTCCGCGGAAGCAGCCATTGTCTCGAGGAAGCCCGTGATGGTAGACTTGGCGACGGAGGCGGAGAGGACGCCAAGAGAGCCGACCATGAAGTACGACATGGCACGGTTTGTCTCGTCCGACTTGGGGCGGTATGTGGAGAAATCTGGGACCTCGGGGGCATCCTTTGCAATAGCAGAGGTGTGCAGGAGACGGGGTTGGTAAAAGGACGTTGTATATGGCGCTTTTTTTGAGTCAGGATTAGCATGGGCAGAGGTTCGCTTTCCAGTCGTGCTTACAAATGTACGTCCTGGAGACAGTGCCCAAAGAAGTTGCCTTTACACCACCAGTGAAGCGCTTCGGCGCATCCGAGCGAGGCGCAACATCATGTCCGTGGTCATACCCGTGTGCGGGAGCGCGAGCCGCAAGGTTGAGGCGCGGTGCGCTGGGGGTACCATTTGGGAGGACACGGACGGTAGGGGAGATGTTGACTGATTTTCTGACCGCTTGGAAGGAAGCCATTGGTGGTACCAGCAAAACAATTTCTGAGGCAGCAACTTTGAACGACCCGCATATTCCCGAAGTCGATGACACAGCCACAAATACTACCACTCGTCGATCCCTGGCACCTTGTATCCAAACCAGCCGTCTCCCCAACTCTCTCGCATGAACAAGAACACGATCCACATCATCCACTTCTTCATCATATATCCAAATATGCTCTGATCCTTCTTCATGCTACCCCGCCGGTTCGCCTCGTCCACTATCTCATCCACCCGAGATTGTCGATCCTTCTGAAACCTAACCAGCGTAGACGTCCAGTCCATCTCATTCATGGAGGTTGCACCCTCCATCTGTCTCCGCAAAAGATGAGCAAGATAGCCAGCATCCTCGAGCGCTTGGGATGCCCCTTGCCCAGAGTGTGGAGGCATGGCTATAGAGACAAGTCGTTAACGCGGTCCTCCGACCGAGCTGATCTCACCTACCATGCGCAGCATCGCCGATGAGTACCGTGCGTATACCATGCCAGTGCTCTAGCTTTCAAACCTGAAATACAGGCCAGACGAAGAGTTCGACGTCGGAGGCCTCTGCCGCAGCAATCAGCTGGGGTACTGGGAATGCCCAGCTCGAATATCGCTCCCGCATCTGTGAAAATCGGTATTATTGAGCTGTGGGACTCATAGAAAACAGCCTATTCACCTCGGCCAAGGCCTCTCCCTTGGGTACTTTCCATTCCTCTCGCGCTCGGTTTGGCGCCTCATGTGACGTCCACCTGCATTTCAGATGAGCATCGAAGGAGCGCACTGCATCCTGGCAATGGGATGGTGACACTTACCATCCCACTTTCTTTCTTTCCTTGTCAAACATCGCCATACCGACAAATCCCTGTCGCCCGTGAATCATGACACACGGTCGGTCAGAGCCAAGGAAGCCCGATAAGCCCGGCACGCTATCGACGTTGACGAGAGTGCCTATGCCGACTAAACCACTGTATTCTGGTTTGGGTATAGAAAGTCGGAGGCAATTGTGCATGCTTGGAGACAGCTGTCAGAATGATGGTCCTGCCGAGGCAAGGAGCCTGGCACTACCTTGTTCGGACTGTGCTCCAAATACCATCTGCTCCAATCAGAAGGTCGACCTTCTTTTCTTGCGAAAGTCCATCCTGGGTCCAACGCACGAGTACGCCGTCGTCGGATTCTTCGATGGACTGCACTTGAGCGCTCCACTTGATGGCAAGTCCTTTCTTCTCTACTTCGTCCAGTAAGACGTCGTGAAGGTCCGAGCGCATGACCATGGAGGAGGCGACTCCGTAGCGCTCTTCTGAACCTTGTGGCACCTTGCCAATGAGTCCACCTGCGGAATCATTGATGGTGATCCAGGGCATCTTTATGCCGCTGTCCCGCTGGAGAAGTGTGCGAGCCAGCCCAAGTCCATTCAAGACATGCATTCCATTTGGAGCCAGCATCAGAATGCCACCTTCAGCGAACGTCGGTCGAGCCGGACGGCTCTCAAGAATGATTATGTTCGTGCTCAAGCGTGACAAAAACAGGGCAATCGCCGCCTAGCCATACTGGTAGTCAGCCTCGGTCGGGCTAGAACTAAAATTGGGAGATGTAGCTTACGCCCGCTATTCCTCCTCCAGCGACGATGATCTCGGGCTTGTAAGCAGACATTTACAGATGGACGATGACGGGTGATGTGTGAATATAGTCCTTGGCTTACCAGTATGCAGCTAGTATTTATGTCCGACCAGTCGATTAGTATGAGACTCGCCCCTGCCGCTCGGACGCGTCGACGACGGAGCTGCGCATATTGCCGGTCAGTGACGCTGCAAGGTCGGCACCTGCCATCCCCCACGGAACATCATCCATCAGGTACCAGTTCAAGGTACTCGCACTCGTTATCGACACCAAAATAAGATACATGGGGTTGCCGAAGACTATATCATCACATAAAAGCCTTTGGTCATCAGAGTTACCGTTCAGGTTGGTGTGATGGGCTGTCAGCGGCCAGACACGGATGGCGGATACGTATACGCGCCGTGCTGCGCGCAGTCTTAGTTCGCCCATCAAGGGAGCAGTCCGACACTGAAGTACTGAGCCAAAATCTGCACTCTTTGGAGACCTGGAATCATGCAGCTCCATTTGTGGTACGCCAACGTCATTACCACTCTAACTCTAGAAACGTCCAAGGGCTAGTACAGACTCTAAGTAATGTACCCAATTCCTTCCAAGATCCGACAGCTCAAGTTTGATCTGCGTCATCGCACAACCCATCATCCACGGTTTAAATGTTTCTCTAGGCACGAAAAGACGCGCTGTTTGGGGTACTTTGGTGCTACCGTTAAACCTTGCTGTTTCGCCCATCTCCTGACAACATTAGGGTCTGGTATTCGTTAACGCGGCAGTCTGCGGCGAGTGCAACGCGACATACAATCCGTAATGATGCCATCCACACCATATCGAAGCAACTCTTCGATTCTATCGAGAGCATTCATCTATCAAAAACACCGAGTTAGACGGCACGGCGATGCAAGTTTGGTAGTGTTCAGATACTAACCGTCCAAGGCTTGACACTCAGCCCGAGAGCATGAGCCTCCCGGACCATGGATGGCGTTGTGAAATCAAGACTTTCCGCAAAAGTAACAAATGAAGGGTTAAAGCACGTTCCACATGGCGAGAGAATGTCTGCATTGATGGCATGCGCAGCCTGAGCCACCTTTTGGCCGAGAGAGGGCCCTGGGAAACTGTCAAGGTGTAACCCACCAAGCCACGCACTAGTGGCATTGTCCGGCGTGAAAGCCGTCAGTCTATTCGAGGTCAGCGAAGTAGGGGGAAGAAAACACCAGGTATACTTACTCATCAATCAGTGCTGATATCTGGATCGAAGCATCCAGCTCCTGTCGATTTTCATCAACCAAGGCACACTAACAAGCAGGGAGATGAGATTACTTTCATTGCGATCAGCGTTCTCCAATCGAAGCTTTGGTACTGAGACTGGGTGTCAGTGGATGGCTCGCCTTTAAATCCCCCGGCTTACAGTGATTGATCTGTAATAAGGGCTGGCAGAGAAGATCGCATGCTGTTTCTGCACGAAATCTCCAGCTGTCGCAGTTCGATTAGGATGCTCGGGATTGATCTTTGATTCTATGTTCCACAATATCCGGTGTGAGGGATCTGCGCACTCCACAAAGTCGAAAACTTCCTGAAGAGTTGGTATACTAGTCCCAGGGTAGAGAAGTTGATGAGCTTGTAACCAAGGTTATCGACCGAGATCCGGCGAAAAAAGGAAGATCCATACGGAAGTCAGGCTGTCTTTTCGATCCGCAGTCAAGGGTTTTTATTTGGGCCAACGTCAAGTTTGCAATGAATTTGCCAACATATGGGTATACAGGGTCGTCGGGGGACTTGTAGAAATGGATGAGAAGGTGAACTACGAAACGGTCCTGCAACTCACGGCTGGGCGCGTATCGACACACTTCTCGGCCAATATCTGGGGGTCATGCCAGACGACAACTGCTCCATCCTGCATAGATGAGATCCAGACAGATGAGCGCGGAAGGGACACTAACCGACGTGATGCCATTATCTAGCTCCAGAGTCGTCGCGCCGTCAACAAGTCCCCTGTCCTCAGATTTCATGGCTGGTTCACGCAGGTATCACAGATGCCAGCGTACCATGCAAAACTCGGTAAAGTACTTTCGACCGTGTTACCCCTCCCACCTCGATGGGCCTGTAATTTTATCTTGTGAGACAGACGTCGGTCAGAGTAACGAAAACATGCACCTGCACATCGTAAGGCTTGTTTGACACAAAAGTCCGTTGCGCAGGCGAACCAAGCACAAGAAACGCTTGGAGAAAAGCAAAAGTTAGGAGGGCGAAAGCAAGCATGAGGGCTCCAAGTCAGCACTGGCGGTCGCCAGTGTAGACAGAACCACGCGTCTGGAGGAAATATACATAGGTGCTGCTGGGAAAAGTGATTTCATTGGACTGTGGGGTCCGACCACTGTCCAGGCGAACGTTCTTCGCTAGACCGAAGAAATGTTTCGTTACGTTTGCGCCAAATTACTTGATTTGGCTGCGAACGTGCATGACATGAGACGCCATCGCGCTCGGGATATTCCCGTCTTATGTCGGACGACTTCGGGTATAGAGCTGCTAGCCTTGCTTGAACCCGCTGTTCAATTAGGAAAACTGGAAGACACTGACCGTTGAGTGGACATACAAGCGAATTCAAGCAATAACTCATGTAGATAAGGTCCCAGCAAATCGTGATTTGTGGACATGGGGTACATTCCTTTGTGACCTACGGAGTGGGACCGATTGGATGACCTCAGAGACGATTCTAATCCTTTGACAAGCCAGAGATGTCTGTGTCGACATGTCCCAGTCCGAGATTCCTGAAATCGTCGCGTTCCATGAGTCCCCTGTGATATCACGCGGTTTGTTTGCATGAGCTGGAAAAGGGAGGTGGGACTCACTTGGACATTCGGCACTCGAGATACTGTTTGCTGAACGACCTGCAAGGCGTGGACGTACTAGAGTTCTGCTTGAGGCAGGCCATGTACTGCATCATTTTGTCTCTACATTCACCTTGGGCAATGTTATTGCGGATTAGATGAATGAAATCGGACCGTACCATAGTGGTCGAGGGGAAACGAACCACGATCGGGAGGAGTAGCCTGAAAGCCAACATTAATGGACGGAGGACGTCCGAACGACATTTCGAAGACGTGGGAAATCGGGTGACTGGTGTACAATTGGACTACAAATTCGGTATTTCCCAAGTTCATAAAGTCAAGTAACCCATCAATTGTACTTCTCCTTATCTTTTCCCTTTTCCCCGCGCTTTACTCTCGACTCATGTTCCGACGCGGCTTGCGTGCCATCGTTCCTTTCGTCTTCATCATCTCGATTGCCGGATGCTGACGCTTGCGATTCGAGGTTCGGAGTGGCAAGATTTCTACCTTTGAGAAGGACGATCTCCTTCAGCCATGTGTTTTCTCGTCGGAGGTCGTTTGCCTCCCGTTCGAGCTCTTCCGTCCTTCCGGTCAAGTCTGCAACTGTACGCTCGAGATTGAGCGTCTTCAGTTTCTTCTTGACTCTGAATCGCGCTTTGGGTGTCCCGTCAGAGCGGCGATCTGTCGTGGGTGATGCACCCTCACCTGAGGCAGCCGTGTTCCTGCGCCGCTTGTCTTCGTCGACGGATATCGCATCCTCCGTTCCCTCTGGATCTTGTGCGGTGGAAGCGGACGTGGGGAATGCTGCAAGAGGGGCAAGCTGCGAAGGGCTCGCGCTTTGTGGTGCAAATGGTGGGGGAAGTGGTATCGGTGAGTTTGTTGGATAGAACGACGAAGGACCTGCTATGGGGGCGGATGGGATAGGGGGAGGAATGTCGGGTGGCCAGGGGTAATTGTAGGCTGGGTGGGATGCATGCGGTGGGGTAGGCGGATAGTTGTGAGGGTGTGCGGAACCTTGTAGGGAGAGAAGGGCCTGGATGAGGTAAGTGTATGTTTCCGGGGGGAGTTGTGGCGGGGCAGGGTGGGGTGCCTGGGGATGCGGGGGAGGGATACGGGGACGCTGCAAAGACGTGAGGGATGGCGAGAGAGCTGGCAGGGACGGCGTACATTGCGGTCCTGTCCGTGGTCATCGTGGCGCTTTTCCGCCATGTTGGAGTCGAAGAGGAGGTGTTTCCAGAGGGCCAACTCGGAGATAATGTTCTCGGGGAGGACGGCGTCGAGTTCTCGTTTACTGGCTGAGGACGAGGGCATGGTCCAGGGGGGGATAAGAGAGCCATGTCGGATATCAGCTGGTGGAGAAGCACTCGCTCATTCGCAATCCACTCTCGAGATGACGGAAATGCGTTATGTAATCTCGTAGCACTCGTCCTCCTCGACCATCACTGATCATGGCAAGTATATCTATCCACCCTCGCGATCGAATTCTCAAGGTCGACTGAACGTCCGTGATAGCTGCTCAGGATAAGGTCCAAGGACGGAAACTTTCGTTTCCAAGTCTCGCCATCAGACGACATCCATCTCCTCGTCGACAAGGCACTCTCCCTCCTTGCTTTCGCTGGCCTAACTAACACCCCTCCAGATCATACAGACAGCCAGCAAGAACGTGGATTCGGCCTCCATCACCTTCTCAAACCAACCCCGAGGAAACGAGACCCCCGTCTCACGTCTCACTGGCCGAAATCTGCAATCGCTTGGCTTGAAGTACGCCTTGCTGCATCTCTCCCCGCCCCTCTGCTCACGATCGCTTCAGGCATGGCGATCTCATCTTTGTCGACTATCAGGATCTACCCACCTCCACTCCCCCAGAGTCTTCCTCTCTCCTCGCGGGCAGTCACGCGCCCCCCTCCAAGCAAAACAACCTATGGGAAAACGCGCAGGAAGATCTCGTCGACTCCTATTGGCGGTCGAGGGACGGAAAGATTCCCCGCAGCCGCGACTCCCGCTTTTGCAAGCACGCGTCCAACGGCATGTGCGATTATTGCATGCCCTTGGAGCCGTATGACGCGGCCTACCAAGCAGAGCACAGCATCAAGCATTTGTCATACCATGCATATCTCCACAAGCTCTCTCCCAGGTCGTCCTCTGCTGCTGCTCAGGCCCTCCCTCCGCTTTCCCCAACTTCATACAAAGTCAAGGTGCCGTGTCCGTCAGGCAACCACCCATCATGGCCGTCAGGAATATGTACCGCTTGTCAGCCCTCGGCGATCACTCTGCAGTCTCAACCGTTTAGAATGGTAGACCACTTGGAATTCGCAAATCAATTCACGGTGGAACGATTTCTAAAAGCCTGGAGGGCAACTGGCCTTCAGCGCTTTGGCTGGCTTATAGGACGTTACGAACCTTACAATGAAGTGCCAATGGGCATTAAAGCCGTGGTCGAGGCCATCTATGAACCCCCGCAAGAGGGTGAGCTTGATGGCTTGACTTTGGGCATCCCATGGGAAGATGAAGAACGCGTCAGGGAGCTAGCCAAAGCGGCTTCAACCCCCCTATCCATCGTTGGTCATATTTTTACGGATCTTGACCCAACTCCGGACGATCGAACAAAGAACATCTACAAGCGGCACGCCCAGTCGTATTTTGTTTCTTCGCTGGAAGCCATCTTTGCCGCCACCGTCCAAAATGCCAATCCCACCCCATCTCGATCGTCCTCGAGCGGCACCTTTGGCTCGCGTATGGTTACCGCCATTCTCACTGCAACAGAAGATGGGCAAGTCGATATCTCTGCCTATCAGGTCTCAGAGCAAGCCTGTGCCATGGTCGCAGCTGACATGATTGAAGCCAGTGTGGAACCTGGCATCGTCCGAGTTAAAGAAGAAGACCGGAGCCAGGATTCAGCGCGCTACGTTCCAGACGTGTTTTATCGATATAAGAATGAGTATGGTCTTGAGGTCAAGAAGAGCGCGAAGCCCTGTTTTCCGGTGGAGTATCTTCTCGTCAATGTGAGCGTGACTCCTGTGCTATCCTACGAATTGTGAAATACTCTTCAGGTCACTCATGGTTTTCCTCAAGCACCTAACCCAATATTCAAGTCAACGGAGTTCGCCATCGAAAATCGTCCCGGACTCGAAGATCAACAGGTCGAAACCATTCTAGGCTCGCTCGAACGCCTGGGAACACCGTCCATCGATAGCATGCGCAACGAAGCTAAGCGTCTCGAGATCGCGAAATGGCTCAGTGATTGGCATTTGATTGCTTTCCTCCAAACTACACAGCTGCTGTCACCGGTATAATTTTTGATCATCTCGTGCCTGTGTTTGAAGCTAACCTGGCCTATTCAGGACGACATCAAGATTCTTATGTGGACAGCCACTTCGCCCCGTTTGCTGGAAGACCCCTCCGCGCTAGACGCGCTCATGAAGACGGACGGATGGCAAACTCTCATAACTTTTGCCCGTGAAAGCACTCGTGAGTTTTTTCCTGCATGAGATGATACAATCTCCTGGGTACAGTGTTACGCCTAACAGCTGCTCGTCCGACGTCATCTGCTCCAACAAACCTGAGACCTACGCACGACGAAATTCCTCAGGGTATCTTTGATCAGATTGCTGCAGAGGAGGCGGTGCATAATCGAAGCGGCAATTCTCGGGTCAGGATCTGTCCTCATTGCACGTTTGAAAACGTCCATGGGGGACATGATTGTGAAGTTTGCGGGTTACCTTTGGGCTAAAGTTGCATCCGTTCTTTGACGCTACAAAGATAGAGAAGGGAACACGTATCGTCGTCATTTTTCTTTTTCTTTTTTGACTCGCACATACTTGACAGAGTGCGAATGGGCACATGTCCGACTAACGTATAAATTTAAACAACGTTCCGACCGGTTAAAGGCATATCACGGAGAAAATGGTGCCCAGTAAGGGGTCCAGTGTCTTTGAAGGAATAAATGAAGGTAGTACTTAGGCCAAGATCCACCATCCGGCGAACAAGAGGCCACATAGAACACCGACAGCTCGAAGAAGGATGACAACGACGAGCGCCTTGCGTACCGCAGCGTAAAAGTTGTTCAGGGCGGTTCCAGACCAGTTGAGGCTATGTAAAAGTAGTCGATACTTGCGAGACAACGAGTAAGAAGATGCTTACCGTCGGTCGTTCGATCCGCCGTCGCGAATGCTCGCCTCCCAACCGCGTACGACTTCACGGTAACGTTTGCCGAATACCCTAGTAGTTGCAATAAACAAAGTGACAGGCGAGACGACGAAGGCCCACAAAGCAAATCTTACCAGATCCAAAAGTTGACGTCCGGGTACGAGAATCGGGGGAATACACTGGCAAGGCTGGGGGCGACAGCATCAACGCGCATACCTTCGCTGCCAACCGGGCGGAAGGGTAATTGCAAGTTAATGGAGTACCGTCCAGCGGCCTGTTGTGACGGTTCAGGTACCATGTTCGCCATAAGGTCCAATGTCATGCCAAGGGAGAGACCCCACAACTTGAGCTGACGGTTTCCGGATGGTTTCTTTTGCTTTGCTTGAGTCATCTTGTCAGTTACAATCCCCTTCTCGAGCACGTCCTGCGTCAGTACAGGGTACGAAGCACTAGTTGGGAGGGGAGGGGATCCGATGGAAAGGGGTGAATCGGAATCTGGTGTGTTAAGAAGAATGGCGGGGAACTGCATACTCCCAATAAGGACGCGAACCAGGAGTTTTAGAACGGCGGCATGACGTGGCGTCAACCTAGAAGCGGCATCGATTGTTACGCTCGACCATTTTCCTGTTGGTCCGGCGCGCCCGACTGTTTCAGGTAACACGGCCCCGACGAGTGTTTCGAGAGGAGTCCAGTGAATACTGGTGCCCTCTGCAGGTTCCGTCGAGAGCGTGCGGGGGGTGAGCTGGAGGAAAACGAAGGGTGAAAGTATCATGAGCAGCCGTTTTCCCAAAGAAGTTGTGATCTCTCGATCGTCGAGCTGCCCGATGCATGTAAAGTCTCGCTCTGCGAGATCCAAACCGATTTCCTCCCATGTTTGCCTCATAGCTGGAAGCCGGGAATTTAGACGGGAGTTGATCGAATACGAACAGACGTACCAGTGTAGAGGCCACCTTCGTCGCCCTCTTCCATTCTCCCCCCTGGAAAGGCGAGGTGTGCTTCGACTCTGCTGCTGCGATGCATGCTGTCCTCGCCTAGCAAGCATGTCTTTAAGCCGTCAGAGGAAGAAGTGCCATCCCTCTGCAAGAAAAGAATTTCTGGACGAGCAGCCGAGTCCCTGACCCAGTCAAGTTCAAAGAACCGGGCAAGTGATGGGATGGGTGCATCGGCGGGAAGCAGGGGGGTGGCTGGGGAGGGAACGATGCGAATGACGATGGCTACGGCGGCGCGACGAGGCTCTGGGAAGGTATAAAGCCACAGACAGTAAAGAAGGGGACGTAAGCTCACGAGTTGCTGGTGATGCGATGATGCGAGGAGGTGTCGTGCGGATACGATGGAGTGCACGCGACAAGAGCTGGACGACTTGGTCTTGCTTTTCTGGGGGAAATGGATGAGGCAGAGAAGCAAATAAAGGATAAAACCGACCTTGGGACATTTCCGAGTCAACACAATAACTTGAACACTACTTTACAACCGTCGCCTTTTGGCTTGGTCCTCGTTCGCAAGCGCCCAGCGCAGTGAGAGTTGAGCCACTTCTGCAAGGACTCCTGCCACCCGCACCGCGGTATTCGGGGTCGCTGAGTTGTGCACGAGGAGACCACGCTGATGGCACCCGCATGACCAGCACCTACTGAATACGCATCGCAGGGCCCCTCATCGGCTCTTAATCGGGGGTGTCGCACCCGAAATACGACTGAAAACGCCTGGGGAGACGCACGGATTGGCGTTAGAGCGCCGTTAAGAGCCTTGGAGCACATTGACTCATTGTGGTAGCATGGCGGCTAAGCACACGGACGTGCTTCGTGGGTCATTCGATTTGATGCACACGGGGCCTGCTGTACACCGCGCTGTACATCCGATATAGAGCACGGCGGGCTTGCTGTAGTGAAACATGCCATCGATTAGTCCAAGTACTAGCTGATAGAAACTGCCCAAAGGTGGGAAAGCCGGCAGCCTAAACGAGGCCTAGCCTTCGACCGTAAAGGGGACTCTCCACCTGGGTAGCCCCCATCCTGACCCTCCTCCCGTCCCAACTCTTGCATCGACACCGCTTTCCTTCACACGTCCCTTGTATAAAGCACGCCCATCTCGCTTTCTTACTGATATCCCACTACCTCTCGACCCTGCCTCAGCGTCTCCCTCACTCGACATGGGAATGAAATATCGCCGCTACCTCGCTGGCGAGCGCATCTACGGCTGTTCCAAGTGCAAGACCCATCTGGCCACCATCCACTCGATGATATCTCGAGTGAGTGCTCTTTGGGTATCTCCTCGTCCTTGTCACTGAAAGCCCCCCAAAGGCGTTCAATGGCCAGCACGGGCGTGCCTACCTTTTCGATGGGGTGTAAGTGCTCCACCAGTGTGTTGGCCTCGACAGCTTAGTCAGTCGGATAGCGTCAATGTCGTCGAGGGTGAACCCAACGACCGCCAGATGACGACAGGCAATCACACTGTTCGGGACATTTACTGCGTCAAGTGCGCCACCATCCTGGGATGGAAATATGTGTGTATTTACCTGTTATCGTCACGAACGTTCTCACACAATGGCGAATATAGGATCGAGCGTACGAGGCCTCCCAGAAATACAAAGAGGGAAAGTACATCCTAGAGCGCAATCTCCTCGTTGACGTTCAATGAGTGCTGCCGTCGCTCACAGCCACAATCGAGCACCCACCAGTCCACACGAAATCTTGACGTCACGTCACCTGGAAGATATTCGATGACGGTGTCCCTACTGGATTGGATCTCGACAACCAAGTCTCTGCCCTTATTCACGTTCTCTCCTTGATCTCGTCTTCGCCAACGCATTATGACGGTGAATCTGTCATCCTAATTCTAATAGGGTATACATGTCGCATCTGCCACCCCATTTATCTGGCACACTCGCAGCATCGTGCAAGATTTGCTCTTTGCTTGCTGCAAAACAAGGTCTCGCGACCTGACGCCGACGGTTGCCCGGAGTGTATCATTCGATCCACGATATCTTTAACAGAATCGAGGACAGATTAATTTAGCTGGAACTTACAGTGCATTCTCTCTTTTCTTTGGAATCGCCCTTTTCTTCGCTCCAATGATTATGCGGTCGGGTTGCGACTGACACGCTTCTTTGAGGGAGCAGATATTGCTCGGTATATATTGTTGGCGCATGATCATTGAGGTGAAACCGTATGTTTGCTATGGTGTATACTTGCCACGGAAGCTGTATCACGTCGCTGTACACTTGAATACATTTGTCGATCAGTTGACACAGCCGCGAAACCCGGTGATGGTGGCATTGCTAAGGGGACTATTTGCGAGTGTTTTGTTTGGTACTGCCGAACCCCAACGGTGTGAAGCACGGCTGCTTCTGATTCTACTCCCCAGCGGATTGCAAGTCGCATATATAAATCTACGCAAACGACGACCGGTCTGAGACTCGCGTCATCACGTTCTTTGTCTTCGTCGCCCTTCCATCGTAATTCTAATGGGTCCGTCTCGTTCCCTTGTCTCGTTCCCGCCTGCTCATCCTTTCGCAGCATCCCTCACAATGCCCTCCGTGCGCTCCCAGCTCGGCGCTGCCTCTCAATACGTCCCCTCACCCCTCGCTACTCCCTCCCACAACTCCGCCACTGCCCCCCCAAGACCATTGCCACGTCGCAGCCCCCACTTCCCACCCTCCCGTCCCATCCGACCCTTTGCCTCCATATCACAAAACACCTCCCTCTCATCGACTAAACCTGTCAAACTCATCGAGCCCCCTCAGAACTTCAAGACGACCTTTGTCCTTGACTTGACCCAGGGAGAGCTTAGTCGACAGGACTGACCGTAAGACTTCCCCCACGGCCTGTGCTGCACGTTCACCGACCATTCGTGCAGCTTCCCCACTTTGGCTCGATGTTGTTGTATTGATTCATTAGCATACAGGTACCCATGTTCCAATATTGCCATTCACACATTCATCTTCCACGCCCATATTTGTGCCTGTTCCATGTAAGCACTGTTAATAGAGATGTTTGCCGGTCAGGTGGTCTCCAAAACCTGTTGTCAAGCAGGTCTGTGATCCAAGCTTTGGGCCGAAACAAGGGATCGATATATCTCCTCCCGGCTGTTCCGAGGATGATATATGGACCTCGTCTTGTGATCCTGTTAACCCAGTGCACTAATCACTTGACCAGTACCGTATATATTGTTACTGTCTCACTCAGGCCGGCAGTTTTTCCGCCGCATCAGGGTTTCGTCTTTCCCCGATATTGCATTGCACCGCGCATTTGCAAGGCGCACCTCAGGGTCGGAAAACGTCCACGTGCTTGTCCCACGTCAGTATCGCCAGCTTCGACTTGACAACTTGAAATCTGATTTACGACAGTGAGTGGGTCTATCGTTACCCCCAACGGACATATACCTGTTTTCAGATATCTTGTTCGCTAGTTATACGGCGCGGTCCGCCGCGGATCAGTTTCATATATGATAGAGGGTCGGCTGGCAGCCCTATATATGCAACTTGTGACATACTGTTACCCGCAAGGGCGTATGTGTATGAGTCCTGCGCTTGTTAGCCCAGATTGTCCATCTCCTCGTTGTGTTAAATGATCCACCGCCGTCGCGTTCAGAGCGTAGTTGGGTTGGGAGAATTGTAGGAACCTCACTACGCAGTGCCGTCATGGTTACTTGACGCTGAATGTACAGGCGGCAAGCACCCTCGTCAACTTGAGTCGAGTTTCGACGCGATATGTGGTACTGAACCATTGCGTTGAGCAACGGAACCTACTCCATTCCGCCAACTAAGAATCGCTTTCTTTTCGCGATCTCAGTTCCGTTAAGCAACCGAAAACGAGGCGGGGGCGTGTTATGAACTTAACTTTACGAAAGGTTTGGTCGGATGCGTCAGATACTTGGAGAGGGCTCACTTAATTTGCTCAATGAGTCATTCGTCTTTCCACCACGCTTTTGATATGACGAAGTAGATACAGACAAACACCGCACGGTTTTCTCGTGTAGCTCTGGATCCGATGCTATTCGTATTACTCCGCCCTGTTCCGGTGGCAATAAACTCTGCAGGTCGTACCAACGAAGTCGGGCGTATTTTGTAATGCTGTTGAACCCGTCGGGAGCAGATAGGCGGGAAGGAATTAGCCCTGCACTGAATGAACGTCCGTCCCGGTAATTTCCCCCGAGACTGCAAATATTTCAGGATCGGAAGTCTAACCGTCGACCCCGGACGAGGTTGTATGAGATCGCAGCGTTTTTACGTACGAGTGGGTGCATGCGATTTACCTTCCAAGTAGCTGGGAAGTGACCCGTGGAGAGTTCGAAAGAAGATCAAGCGCAAGCGCAGCATGAGGTGGCCGAGGTTTTATTTGGGTCTCTGGAGGGCCCAAGAAGCAAGAGCATCGGAACGCGCCATCGGAACAGATCGCCAGATGCAGTGCCGGAAGGGACTTTATCAGCCGAGCGGAGCAGCTGTGGATGACCAAAAAGTCGACGAAATTCTGTCCGCGGGGCCAAGCCAAAGGAGGTGGATGCAAAACTGGGGTGAGCTGGAGCACTCGAGTCTGCTCCCTGCTGCGTCATGCACAATTGTAAACGGCGATTGCCGAGGAGACAGAGAGGAGGATTGGTAGGAAATATGATTAGGGTCTATCTCCGCATTTGGTATAGATTAGCACTAAAAGCAAGGATGGTGACTTTTGGTCCGCGCCATCAGCAAACGTGCAGGGCCGCTGCAGAATAGAAATACGACGCTTCCAAGGAGCATCAAGACTTTCATCAGCGCCGTCTTCTTTCTCTCCTCCTCCCCACTGCTCTTTCCTGCTCCATACTGGGCCGTTCCTCGTGCCTTCATTTTTACGACTTTGCACGATTTTACACGACATATTCCTTCCTCTCCCCTTTCCTTTCTCCTCCGGGAACCCATCTTTCCGCCTTTGACAAATACAAGGTTCACATCTCCATTCAAATCTCTCAATGCCGCTCATCCCCACCCCCACAGACTCTTGTCGTCTCCCAATCTTACTCATCTTCCCTCGCCCCTGCCAAGATCCTATCCTATTGACGAGCTATGGACAGTTGGCGAGTCGCCGTCTTGGGTGATGGTGGTGTTGGTAAAACCGCCTTGGCCGTCCAAGTAAGTCTCTTAACGTGCCACAACACCCCCGCTGATCTCCCTTTAGTTCACTCTAAACTGTTTTGTCGGTAAGCTCATGCATCCGATTTCGTGCCCTGATCCATCACCTCACTCTTAATTGCAGAGGTACAGTTCCCGTCTGCTCACTCGGTGCTCTCCTTGACTTTCTTCCGTTTAGACATATGACCCCACGATAGAAGACGCCTACAGAAAGCAACTCATCGTAGACAATAAGATGTGCTTCGTAGAGGTCATTGACACTGCTGGACAAGGTACACTGTTTCTTTACTGTCAAGACGTCCAATCTCATCGCTCCGTCAGAGGAGTATGCCACCCTTAGGGACCAATGGGTACGGTTAGTATCCCACATCACCCTTCCTCGACTACTACTCAAATCTCGCTAGCGAGGGTCAAGGGTTTATACTCGTGTACTCCATCGCTTCACGTTCGACATTTGAACGACTCGAAGTCTTTCGGCAGTCGATGTTGAAAGTCAAGCGTCAAAAGCCAATTTTCATGTTGGTGGGCAACAAGTGCGACAAGACTTACGAGCGTGAAGTATCACGTGAGGAAGGCATCGCCCTTGCGCGAACGTTCGGATGCGAATTCATGGAGACATCGGCCAGGACCGCGTATAACGTGGAGTTACTTTTCACAAATCTCGTTCGCGCACTACGACAGACAAAGCGATTGGAGGGTGGTACAAACAATGGCAAGCAGGGCGATAAGTCTAAGGACTCTAGGAAGAAGTGTGTGGTGATGTGATGGATATTTTCTAGGGTTTTCGGTATTTAGATTTCAATCTCCTTTACCTCTCTCCGATGATACCTCCATCACCTTTTGTTTTTCACGACTCCACTCGCTTTGGGGCATGCATCCCATTCTTTCTCTTTTCTTTACTTTCTTCGTTTCTCTTTCGACCTTCTAGGCTGATGTTCCCTTCTAACCATCTCGTCACATCATTTCGTCGTCTCACGCTGTGTCATACGTGATTTAGGTCTACGATGTATTTTGCAACGCATGGAAACACCCGTCTACGCATTCTGACTCTCATGCATATACCCCGCTGCTTTTTAGAGACATGACTCATTTCCGCTACGGCCTCCTGCGTGGCCACGTCGTGCCACGCTACGCTGACCTTTGGTTATCTCCCAGGATGTTAGATACTTAAGGACACAAGCGAGTCTAACTGATGCCAGCTTGCGGTGGTCACCATGTTTAATGATTCTGGGTTCTATGCGCCTCAATCGCCGGACTTTCGAGTTAGGTCTATTCTTGATCAGGCAGAATTCAACGTGCACAAAAGTGCCCTCCGAACATCCGAGGTCTTCCGTTCGTTTTTCGGGTCTTGCTCCACGCAAACTAGACTGACAACATGGTGTCGTCGTAGGGAGCATGTTCTTGTGTTGTGACCAAGGACATAACTTTGTCGGTACTCATGATATGCGAGATATCACCGAAGTCCTGGAGTTGAACGAGTCCGCTTCCACGTTACGCCTGTTGCTCAGCCTGCTACATTTTCCACCACCTCCGCCGTCCCTCTCCCCGTTTGCCAGGCAGGTGCGTCAGATGGGGAAATTGTATCAAGGCGCTTTCATCCCGTTTCCATTGCTCCCGGACATGCTCCGGTTAGCCGATAAATATGACCTCTCGGAGCCTCTCCGACGTTCCTTGCACGCACATCTATTTGCCAACGGATCTATCCATCCCCTCGAAGTCTACGCGTTCGCCACGGGAAACCATATTAACGACGTTGCAGCTGAAGCGAGCGCATACCTCTTGCACCCACCACTTTCCACGTACTCCAAGGATCAGATCGCACTCATCCCAACCGTTACCGCATACCACGATCTCGTCCGGCTGCATGCTTACAGGATAAAGCAACTAAAGGCGATCCTCTTGCGAGAAGACATTTTCCCTTTTGGATACGGTGCATGCATTGCTCACCAGGAAAACACCAGACGAGCATGGAACGATGCTCGAGTGATGCTGGCCACCCAGCTTGAAGCAGGTAGGACATCCTGCGATGACTGCCATGCGGCATGAAGTTACTTATAGTCAACCAGCAACCGACCTAGCGGCGGAAATGAGCACGCTCTTGAAACAGTTTGATTCGTGCAAAGCGTGCTACAAAGCTTGTTCTGCAGCCATCAGTATGCTCGGAGTAAAGTGCTCATCCCCGGTAATCTGGAACGTGTGCTCACGAACCATCCAGTATAAGTGCAATCGAATTCCAAGAACCATTGACCGTCTACCGCCACAACACGGGGGTAACTAAGGGATAGTGGGTGTGGCCTTCTCGCTGGAAATGGAGTGTTCAGCGCCTCTTACTCGCAACGGAGGGCAGCTGTATATATATACCTTGTAGGATCATTTATTACGCCAAAGGAGCGTCCTGAGGTCTTTCCAAACTTCCGAGTCACGGTATAAGTAAGTCATGGAGTTGAACATGCCAGGTTGGATGGTCTCGCTGCGATTTTTGAACAACCACATTACTGCACCCCACGTCAATCCTGCGAATATTGAGAAGTACCATGGATCTGGCGGGGTGGGACGTGCGAGAGTAGATCTATCCGGTGAGGGTGTCTTCGAATAAGGTACCCCTGCACGAGGTAAAAATGATGCAATAACCCTCGAAACCACGTAAAGCACAATCTTGAAGCAAAGTCAAGCACGATAACAAAACACAAGCGTGTAGCGTACCTGCTCGTTCACTGCAGTCCGGTCCCCGAAAACGACATAGCCTCCGATCAATCCAGCGATGAATGTATCCGCACTGCGCTCCTTCCCTCCGTTGGCTTTCCTCTGAAGTAATAAGAGAGTCTTGTACAAGGAGACGAACTTTGCTAGATTGAGGGCGTGTTGCTTTGTCGCCTGATAGATAACACGACACCGTGTCTTCCAGCTAACTCGCGAGATTCAGTAGACTTTGACATGGCTACAGGGATGGACATACTCTCCCCGTCCGAAGAGTATCGCCATTATGAGAGCATGGGGGAATCTGACTTTAATGCCGTAGACGAACCCATTCCTTGCACCCTTGATAATCGCAAGGAAATCATGAAGAGCAGGATTGAGCAGCAGGGAATCGAGACTGGACATGGCAACGAACAGAGCAAGTCTAATGAGGCGAAACGTCACCCTGGAATCACCAGGTTGAAACCGGCATTACCGGTAATCGCCCCGAATTCACGTGACCATGCAGTGCTTTTCGTCCTTGTACAGGCACATATCGTAGCTTTGCCCATGTCAAGGAAAGAGAATGAAATAAGATTAATGATCATTCCCGGTCTGTTGCCGAAGTCACGGCATTGTTATCCACGAGGAAAGAGGTTTGCAGTGTGTTTGATGGCTCTGACTAGCCACACCAACTTTTTGGAGTATGATGATGCACATGAAGCACATCCAACTCGAAAATAACAGTACTGGCAGTTTTCTAGTATCAATTGCATGGAGTTATGCATTAGCATTATATCTGTGCCTTCATGGTAGCAAAGCACAAATACAATCAGATGCCAAGGCAACCTGTGCTGTAGCATGTGGTTTATGTCCACTTGCCTTCCATTTCTCTACCAACAAGAATGCCTGCCAAAGCTTATTTGTTTCAAGGGACACCAAAATCAGAGCTGTAGCTATGCAACAAGGGATCTACTGTAACAATAAATTGGTTATGACTGAAAGTAATCATCTTTAAAGCTGAACATGGAAAGTGTTGACCATTCAAGCTACAGTGGAAATCAGTCAAGAATTATGAAACAAACAAGGAAGGACTTACTCCATCTCCCCTGGATGATATAGTATCCTCAGAGGTAGCTTTGATTACTACAAATCTTCTATAGTTCTCCATAAATGCTGGCTGGATCTGAGCATTTGAAAGATCTTTGACCATCTCATTATTTGTGAAGTCAATGAGCTGCTCAGTTGTCATGCCTGAAGTGATAGGGTGGGTTTTAAGGGCTTCAAGATAAATTCCTAGTAACTCAGATCCACTGGAATTGGAATCATCAAAGACTTGAGAGAGCCAAGTCACTTGGTTAGAGTGACCTTTTTCAGGCACTCTAATGACAGAGATCAATCCAAGACTGATGGAATCCAAAATAGGACCCAGGCATGATTCACTGTAATGTGAGTGGCTAAAGAAATTTCATTTCATTCTAGGGATCTTGGCTTACCCAGAAGAACCCAGGCCTTCATCACTGTACATGTGACTCACAGCCAAGACCTCAGGAATGAGATAACAGTCCCAAAGTGGATGCTCTATGATCTGGGACATGAGATGGTAGCAACCTAGCACATCTTCCACAAGTGCAGAAGAAGTAAAAGTTACAACACCTCCTAAATCATGTTTCAGACACACAAGAACAACATAAACAGATCCTTCATACCCAATGGATAGATTTCCTTAACTTTCCATCTCTGAGAGGTCATACAAGTGGAATATCCATATGTCCAAAATTGGACTTCAGGGCAATTGCCCAATTTAATGACCAGGGATGGCATAGTATGCAGAATCTCCAAGTGTTGATTAGATATGAAAACAACTCGTACATCATCTTCAAGCTTTGCTGGCACAGCCTTGGTTGACTTGAGGACATATTGAAGCATGATTGTATCCAACCTTGGCAATGTTTGATCAGTTGAGGGCCAGATACAATAAGATCTTGAAGAGGTGGAGTTGAGGAAGTTCAACAAGGTTTTTGGAAAACACAGCAGGGACATTGCTTGATACAGCAAGGCCTCTTGGAGAGGCTCATAAGGCATCAACACATCTAGGTTCAATGAGGACTGCATCACAGTCTCAATGGACCTCTGTCCAGCAACCTTGGCAGATGTTATGGCTGGCACTGAGAAGGGTAAAAGTACAACAAGAAGGTTGCTCTCAGTTGATAGATGTTCTGGCACTTGTAGAACCTGAGTTAACCTCTGCTGTGCTCCTGGGAAAATGACAAGGACAGCAGCTTCAGTAGCATCAAGCAGCAATGGGATCACTGCAGCCTATGGGAGAGCATCAATGGATTGCTTAACAATGGAGTAAAACAACTAACCAGTCCTCCATTTGCCAAGTGATGTTTCAAGCCATGAATAATCACCTCTTCACTAGACTCACTTGACTCAAGCATACCAAAGTACTGGGGCTTTCCACAGGCTCGAAGAATAGGTGATAGATCCATAATTAGGTATAACTTTGGGATGCAGAGTGAATCATGTGATGATAGTAGAAGGTTGATGTGGGAAGTATTGCCTGTTCCACTAGGGTCTGCAATAGTAACAGCACAAAGCAGCTCTGTTTTGGTTTCAGAGACACTAATGAATAGATCACCAGTCCATTTCCACTTCTTGGGTATCCTGAAGACAAGATCAGCATGAAATATTATCATTAACCTAACATACTTTGGTATAGCTGGTATTTTAGTCAGCTCAATTGCTGGTTGAGCAGGCTGATCAGGCATTGCAACTGTCTCCCTTTGATTATGCAAACATTCAGCTCTGCTGGGCCAGATTTCATGAAGGCATAACATTACTCACAAAGGGGTACTGAGTCTGAATAGAGTGGAATAGATACATCCAGTCAGATAGAAAAGGAAGCGAGAAATAACTTACGCAGGAATAGAGATAGTTTGCAAGAACTTCTCTGCATTGATTTCTTCCTGGGACTTGGGTGGTACTGAAGCCGCGAGGATATCAACATTACTGTTACGGATTATCATTTCAGATTGGCTCTACTTCCTCAGAACCACGTACCTTCTGCCTGGTGGCCTAGCGTCATCCGAGATAGAACCCCAGAGATCAACGGACTGATCGACATCCATTGGCTCCGGGGAAGCAACTACGTCTACATTGTTGGTAATCTCTGTGGCTTGAGCCACGGCTGTTGTAGGCATTGCGACTGATGTGCTTGACGCTGTCGCATCTTTAATCTGACTAGCGGGGGGAATAGCTGGTTTGTTCTTCTTGAATGAGAGTGATGGAAGCGACTTCTTAGGCACGATTGGAAGTGGCTTGGGGCCACTCGGAGGCGGCGGTATTCCAGCAGCTACGCGCTGCTTGGTAGAGAGTGAGCTTCCACCCTCAACACTCACGGGGGGTAGATTCATGGATTTCACCAAAGGATGAATCTTTTGATCCTGATGCGTGCGCACAGTAATCTTGGGTGGTGCTATACGTGTCGAACCACCAGTCGCTAACGGCAACTCTTGTCGTTTGACTTGGGCCGAAGCCTTTTCGGTGTAAGCAAGCGTGCGAAAGAGGAAACAGGATACCCACCTTGGAAATGTCCTTCGAAGGCGCTATGGTCGGGAGAGACACAGCCTCAGCTTGTTTGCGTGAGTGGCCATCTGACTCGGATTCAGACTTCAACATAAACGAGAATTAACCAGGAAGACGAAAGACAGCTGATAAGAAGTACATACTTCCGTATCAACGACACGCGCCGTTCTGTGAAGCCTCTTGGTAGCGTGTATTTGCACTGAAGGTTCCTCGTCCGGGCTCTCGGACTCATCCGCGGTACTCTCAGAGATACCTGATGAGCTCGATTTGGACTTTGGCCTCTCCTAGGGACTCATTTAGCCAATGAAGCACATTTCAACGTATTCCTGACCCGTGTGTCCTTTGCCGTCCTGTCTGACTTTCGTTTGGGCGGCTTGACGAATGTCTGTTGGAAATATCGTTTTTCCTTATCTGTGAACTAAATAAGAATGCAGTAGAAGCGGCGTAGTAAGCACAGACTGATCCAGTCCTCCCCAGCTGCGATCTCATAGCCGGTAGGATAGTCATCATCATCCGTGCCGACATGCTTCCAGAAGCTTGCCAACAGTCGGTCGCATTGCTTTACGTTCTCCGTAGGCTCCCAGCTATAACGTAAGGTATCACGAAGATGCTCGTCCTCGATGCAGCGAAATACACACCTATCTGCATCAGATCCATAGCCCGCCCACTGCATGGCACGGTTGAGTGAGAACGTTTCAGTCCGCGAACAGCTCTGGTACTGTTTACCTTCACGAGGTATTCCTGGATAAATATGAGATATCAGCGTCGGAAAATGTAGCCAGCATGAGCCACTCACCCATTCACCCTCCTCACTGACGCGTGCCTTCGTGATGACCTCTGGAGATTCCTTGTAGCAATGTGGTCTATAAAGCTGCAAACGGCCGTACCGACGTGATAAACCTCCTCCTCCTCCTCCTCGACCTTTTTCTTTCTTGGCATATTTTCAATGTGAGGGGACCCTGGTGAAGGGCAATCAGACAAGAAAGTAGAGGGCAATCGGGTTATTGGCTGGCACGTGATCTGCGAACGCGCACGCGCCAACACTGTCATTGACGCTCAGACGAGCACATTCCAGCATGGCATCTAAAGCAAAGTCTAAGCAGGAGGAGGCCCTCCAATTCCTCGATGACCTCGATAACCTTCAACCCTCCTCCGACCCTCCCAAGCACCGCCAGAATGCGCAGACGGGCAATAGCGGAGACCCCGCTGAAGTGCTTGCTTTCATCGACGAAATCACTCAGAAAAGCTCAGAGCCGACCCGCTTAACAGCCCCGCAGGCGGATCGCCCTATTTCGCGCGCAGGAACTCCGTCCCTCCGTAAGGGCACTGAGCGCGTCAGGGTAGGTGCGCATCCGTCGTCTTCCACGACTTCGCTTTCTGGGAAGACAGAGTTAACCGCGGGAGCAACGTCCACCGCAAGACCCGAGGCCACTCCAGCTACCGCTGCCGACTCTTCAGGGAGGTGGGGATGGTCGGACGTATGGAGTAGTGCCTCCGCTGCGTATCAGCAAGCCAGATCCGTCGTGGACGAGCAGGTAAAGAGCTTGCCAAAGAACGAACACGTCAGCAAATGGGGAGAAGGTGTCCTCGAATACGCGAAGACGGCCCAACTGGATAAGCTTGGTATGCGAAGGAGACGTCAAGTTAAAAACGCTTCTTGATGATTACCCAGGCCAGGACTTTAAGAGAGTCGGATTATCCACTCTGAATGATATATTGAATGTCGTTGCTCCTCCCATCTCGGAGCACGAGGTGATTCAAGTCTGGCTCAGCCATGATATGCAGGGATATGACGGGATCGAGACCCTCGTGTATCGCTCACTCGCACGAGTAAGTTGTGTTCGCCCTTGAGTCTATCCCCGCTGCTTAGTCCATTCCATAGATCATGGAGCAAGTCGAGGGCGGTGACCTCGTTGTTAATCGCGGCGAAGAGTCTAGACCCAAGGGTTCTACGGATTCCGTCCGAGAACTTAATGTTGTCGATGGCTACGAAGCTGCGTTGAAGCTTGCTCAGGTAATCTATCAGCGATCTGAGCTGCTTGCTTTTTCAATGCCTTTTCCAGGCCAATTTGGATGAATTAATCAAGAACCAATCGGATGCTCCCAAAAGGGTGACATCAGCCGATAATCCAGTCATTCATTCCTCTGTGTATCTTCGAGTCCAACCTTTTACGCGACCGTATTCTCTTCCCCAGCTTACGGAGGCACCTCCAGAAGCTGCAAAAACCTATCTACAATTCATCCTACACCTGGCTGATCCAGGACATCAACTAGCATGTACCACGGTAACGCAAACAATCCCCGCTGGTTGGCTAGAGATCTGGGACCAATATGACTGGATCGAAGACCTTGTTGCAGAATCATTGAGAGCTGCTGTTGAGGTCCTTGGACAGGATTACCTCGCATCTAGGATGGGCTGGCAGAGAAAAAACACGCGAGATGATCATGTGTCCAACTCCAATGGAGAGACATGAGAACGCTCAGAAACACACGAGAACGATCCATGTCGTAGGTAGTGGACTGAGGGACTACACATGTATTAGCTAGTGCACCAATATCCGGCAAAGGGCGATGCCGCTGTCGACAATGTTTTATCTACTTCTTTGATGATTCCTCCGGTTTCGGAGGAGGAACTGGTTTGAGATCTGAGGGTCTGATAGGCTCGGTACCAGCTCCGACTTGTTCCCAGGGTGAGAGTGATTCGAAGTTGCTGTGCAAAGATGTGGTGAGTAACACTGACGATACAGATACGTAGACAAAAGTTACCGGAATGCTTGCGTCAGCTGCAGTGGCTCATAGACCACGCGTTTGCGCTCTTCATCGTAGCGGACCTCGGTGTAGCCCTACCCAAAGTCTTAAAACGAGCGTTCATGAAATCATGATTGAACTTACAGTCAAGGGGAAGTCCTTGCGTAACGGATGACCTTCAAAGCCTGCGAGAGTGAGTTGAGAAGGGGAAGGGAAGGGAAAGGAGGGCGTTCGACCGACCATAATCTGTCAATATGCGGCGTCTAAGGACCCCGTGAATAACGAACCGAGGCAGGGAGCGGGACAGACATACAGGTCTGGGTGACCAGAAAAGAACACGCCAAACATATCCCACACCTCTCTCTCGTACCAGTCGGCGCCACGGAAGACGGAGACAATGCTCGGTACAGGGTCGGCTTCCCCTGCGTACGTTTTTACCCGAATCCTACCGGCGTGTTTGACGCTGAGCAGGTTGTATACAACCTCGAAGCGCTTGTCCCTTTCTGGGAAATCTACGGCGGTGATATCCACGACACTCTTGAACTGGCATTGGGAATGGTCTCGCAAGAAGGTCAGGACGGGGACTATTGCCGAGGGGGCGACGTGGAGGATAAGCTCGTCCTTGAGGACTGAGAACTGCTGGATGAATTTGGGGAGGCACTGGGTCAAATACGAGCCATAAGTGTGCAGCGACTCTGTAGTCTGTGCATACTTTGTCGCTGTTGGGTTTGGGGAAGTAGGTTCGGTGAAGGGAGACACGGAAGCTGGAACGGGGGTGAGCGTGGGTCGAGGATGGAAAGAAAGCGTGTACCTCTGGACGAGGACGAGGAATGGATACCCCGCCGCACGGGCGTGGTGGCCGACAAACGTCGGGCGAGGAGGGCGGCCACAGTGGTGCCTGTGCGGAACGACATGGACGGTAGACGTTGGAGTCGGTCGGAGTAGGAATTTCAACGCAACTTTACCATGGCATGCGAGGAGACGACGGCGTTCGATTCACTTCCGTACTACGACAATGACCTCGAGCTGTATCCCATCCTCAAAGAAAAGGTCGACAGGGAGCTCGCACGCGAACCCAGACCCCCGCAAAGTATGCATCCTCTCGTTCCGCCTCCGATCGAGTTGTTCAGGGTCGGTGTCCAAATGTTGCCGCGGTTTTGTGGACCTCACACGACGTAGAACAATCCCCTGCTGGCTGCAGAGCTCGCGCGCGTAGAGGCACACGAGCCCTTGGCGCCACTAGACAGTGTGAGGTACCAACTACCGGGACCTGCATCGACGCCAGGGACTGACGAGGAATGGCGGAAAGCCATCCGAAATGCGCATGCTCAACTTGAGCATCAACGCTTGCGGTTCGTGTCCAAGCACGCAGCACGGTCGAGCTCGGTCTCACTTTGGATTGCCAGGCACACCAACCTTGCGCTCCTACAGACGTATGGCCAGAATGCGTGGCGGATAAGCAACTACCTGTTGGAGGAGACAGCGAAGCAATCTGAGGGGGCGCTGGAAGACCTGAAGCAGCTGACGACGGAGGTGAACAGAGAGCGGCAAAACTCGCAGGTGAGGCGACAGGGGATTGGTTTCCCGCGGGGCTCGTGCTGATGACCTGCTGGCAGACGCGCTATGGTGCACAGTTGACGACGCTGGAGACGCGGTGGACTGAGCTGCTGTCGAGCATCTTGCAGATCGAGATGGCGAACGTTGCGCTGGAGGGGGAGGTGGTACGGCTGCGGGGGAGGGAGGAGGAGATGGGGTCGATGTAGTACTCGTGGATGTAAAACACTCGCCCGTGCCAAAAAAGGAGAGCGCGCAATTTCACCACCTGCAGTGAGGACGACGCCGCTTCACGGACACGCGCGTCGATGGCCAGCACCAGCTCATCCGCACAGGATGGCATCCCCAACGTTGAGGCCCGTGCGCAGTCCCCGCCACCGAACCCAACCGACCCGGATCACCTCCCCGCCCCGCCCCCCGCCTGCTCCCCCTTTGCCATCCCACACCCAAAGAGGTTCAACGCGGTCAACATCAACAAAAAGTTCCTCCAAAAGAACTCCTCCGCCGCCGTCGCCGCCTCTGCCGCCACCAGCATCGCTGCTGCCGCCAAGGCTGGCAGCCCCGCCCGTACGTCCCGCCCCCGTCCCCTGCCGGTCCTCTCACATCTGCCCGCAGCCCGGCCTGCCCCACAGCCCTCGACCTCGCATGCCAGGCTAGTCACCGCTAAGCTCACGTCGACCGCTCAGCTGTCTGCGACTTCTGGTTCGGGTTGGTCCCGTCCTTCTTCTGCGACACCACCCGTATCCACCACCCCGTCAAGCTCGTCGAATGCACCACCTCCACAGCTCTCCGCACCAACGCCCGCAGTGCCTCAGTTCCCCCATGCCGGCAAAGTCATACAACCACAGCCAAGGAACGCCTTGGTCTCGTCTCCGTCAGTTAAGAAAGATGCTTCCGCGAAATCTGCTTGGGGGAACGCAAAATCTCTTCCCATAACTTCCGATAGCACCCCACGCAGTGATTTCCCCACTGCAGCCGAGGTAGCTCAAGGCTAGTCGTTCACCAGCTGGTCAATCTTTGACAAACAGTTGGTAATTGTTCATCGACAGGCCGCGTCCTTAAACCCGAAGAGCCGAAGCCAGCAGAACCACTCGCGGCGAGGCACGTACCGCTCCAGGAAGCCGATGCATTCAGGGGAGTACACCTTGACCCGAATGCCCACCATTGGGACGAGGTTCGTTGTTGTTCGTCGTCGGTGATATTTTCACATTTGACTATTCGTAGATGGAGGAAGACGACGACAACTTCCTGGACAACGTCATCGAGTTTGGGGACGGTCGACAGTATAAAGTAGCACCAACTGCTACCGTTCAACCGTCGCTCGCCAGTACCACGACCACTCCTGTGGAGGAAGAAACCCCCGTCCCAACCACTGACCACGTGTCGACTGGGCCCGTCAGCAAGGAAGAGAGGTTTGCGGATGATTTCGATCGTAGGTGGCCTCGTAACAGGCAATCGCCTGTCGCACTGCAAAGAGATTTACCCGGCCGTTCGTCCCAACACACGTCGGCTTCTCCCATCTCAGCCCAACCTGGTTGTTCATCGGTGGACGGATCAAGGGCTCTTTTCAATGAGCGCTCCAATCGGTTAGAGCCCTACACTAGTCCACATCTGTCAAACCGACTTGGTTCTGGCCTTGGATTTGCAAGACGGAATGCTTACGCAGAGCCTGGGCCTTCGAGTACGGAATCTCGCTTTAGCAGGGACGCTCCCCCTCATAGCCCGGTACACTCCGTATACCCTTTACGTAAATCTTTCAAAAGCGCTCACGATACTTCGGTGCAGTCATCAAGGAACTACACTGGCGACCTCGTGGGCAGACGAAACGCCGAGCGTGATGGCGGTTCACATACTTTCGGAGTTGACTACGGACAGTGCAAGGTCAGAAATCGAGATCCTGGTGGATCCTCTGCATCCTTTCATGATTCCCGCGGTGCTAGTGAAAAACGACATCGTCGACTCTCGGCTGCCTCCTTTGCTAGTTCGATACCCGATGGCCACCCGCAAGGGTCGTCACAATCTTCGGATGTCCCATTCTCCCGGAGATCACAAGCGCGAGACTCTCCTTTGCAACACTTGTCTGTCCTTCCCGTGAACGTATCGGCGCAAGCTTCTAGGGTTCTCCAGGTGCCAGATACATCCACTGCAGAAACGGCAGAGCTACAGCCATCGAGCACTTCACCAGCTTTGGATATCGAAGGTATGCACAAAGCCGCCATGCATATATCAGCAGAGCGAGCGAAGCAGAGGCGACAATTGGAAGAGGAAGAACGCGAAAGGGAGAAAGAACGTGCGAGAAAAAAGGCGGCCGAACTTGAAGCACGAATGATGCAAGCCCAGGTGAGTCTCGTTCTATAAGCGACAATATGGCCAACTCGTTCAATATCTTCAGAAGGATACTACTGTAGAGATCATTCAGCAGGCTGTGAGTTCAGCTCAGGGCTCGAATCAGCTGGTCAGCGACTGCGATGAACGTAAAACTTCTTGTTCGACTGTCACCGTAAATGGGTTGTTCTCCCCCTCGGCACAGGTCGATTCGTGGCGCAGCAAGGCACGGCTTCCATCACATCCGCCTCCAGTCCTTTCATCACCGTTATTCCAAGAACCCTCCGACGTCGTTGCGGACGACAATCTTGAGGTCGTTGACTTCTCTGATCTCGGTGAATTTGTAGGCAGCGGACATGCCTCACTCCCACCGGTGGCATCAGCACCTTCACCTCGCTCCCCCACGCCCCCTGACCGTCAGTCATTTGCTCCCCGGCCGGCTGCCAGTGATTTCTTCGAAGATCCTTTCCCGCGTGTTCTCGCTGAAACCATCACTTCGCCATCTTCCGACCGCCACACTTTGCCTATCGTCCCGGAAACTTCCGCTGTCCCTTCGAACGAGCAGAACGAGATTCTTTGCTCTTCTGCCCCAGCGCCACCCACTCAGGGAATGCGGCAACATGATCCTCACAGGTTGTCCGGGCCCAATGGAGCGCCCTCTTTTGCGCGCAGCCATCCGTCTCCGACGGTTCCTCAGCACCGCCTTGGTAAAGGTTCAGCACCGTTTCGACAGGTGACGATGTCGGCCTTGGATGACGTCATGTCCCGTATCAAGGGCGCCCTTGATAACATGCAGGTTGATGCTGGAAGGAGTGCTCCATCAAGCGAACCCATGGATTGGCGTGCCGGTGTTTCCAAACCAAAAGTTCGGATGCTTGAACCTGCGACGTCGACTAGGACGTTGTCGAGAGATGCTAAATGGTTACCTCCAGCCCTGAGGCAACCTCAGCAAGATCAAGGGCAAGAGGCCTTTGGTACGACTTGTTGCGACCCTCCTTGTTCCCCTCGATCAGTTGCGCTTGCTGTCAAGTTACCCCCGATTATACGGCCTGTCGACACGCTTCCCAGGCG
Source organism: Nevesoporus exiguus (assembly GCA_038089155.1). Lineage (NCBI taxonomy): Eukaryota > Fungi > Basidiomycota > Agaricomycetes > Boletales > Boletaceae > Nevesoporus > Nevesoporus exiguus. The sequence goes on from JBBPKI010000028.1 coordinate 59,714, forward strand.
ACAACTCCACCTATTGAAAAAATCGTCCAGTCTAGTTCGTTTCGATGCCTTGACTTGGGACCCGCCTATCGATGGCATGGGCAGGCGAGACTTGTCGGTGAACGACATTCTGTTCAGGCGTCCCCCGCTGGGGAAAGGTAACAAGCCTAGATACAGGGTCCAATTACCAAAGGCTATCCGCACGCACTCTGCTTCTGTTCCCAAAGTGAACCTGCCTTCCGGTTTCACTCAAAACAATACAATAGCCAGACGCTTGAAGGCGCTTGACGACCTTCCTACATGGCGCAAGGGACCCGTTCCCTCCGCGACTCAGAAAACCCCGCTTTTGGAGGAAACATCGGCTATTCTGGATGTCACGAGTTGTTCTCCAGCTCCGGCATATACAGTCATCCCCTCTGAGCCCAGGGTTACACAAGAGATATCCACAAAATCTGAACCCTACTCGGTGCGCCAGAGAACACAGCCAAAGTTGCCGGCAGGGTCAGCGGTTGGGTTCTATCGCGACCTTGGACCGTCTTTCCAGGATTCAAAGAGTACCGTCAACTTTACAGTGACCAGCGAACTGGACGAAGTGATAGAAGTTTCCCAGCCGGAATCGAGCATGCTTTTGTCCTCGTCGATTACCGAGACTTCAACGGCAACAGCCCCCTCGGATTCCAAGGGGTCCGATGCAATTGCAAGTCCCGTCGCTGATGAAGTAAACCACGACATGCACGTTCCGACTCTGAGCTTGGTTATCCAAGCAGACGGCAAAGTCTCAGAGGAATCTGTATGTCCAAAATAATTCACGGGAGTTCCCAGCTTATGTATCTTGTAGACGGAGAGACCGCTGCGTACCCCAGCATCTGCGTCCTTTAGTACTACCTGGACAAAGTCGCCATTGAGTTTCTCTAGCAAGGATTCACCCGCCAGAGCACCTGACCCAGAACACCTCAAAGCCGTCTGGTCTCAAACTGCTGACAAGGAGCAAGTACCTGCAATAAACTCTCTGGAAGGTATCGCCGATGACCTCACTGCATTGCCCTTCACCATTCAAGAAGTCAAGTCCGAGGATGGTGAAACGCCCCCTCCAACCAGTACCACAGTGGCTTCAAAAATATCCATCCACGATGTAACCCGCGCTTTCCAGCAGGTTCCAACCTCCTCGAACGTTCCTTCCCACCGACCGCAGCCCTTATCCCCGTCCGCTGTTAATGGCCCAGCCACACGCCCTCCAAGTTTCAACTATTCGGCACCTCTCCAGGCTCCTGGTGCTGCTATGCGGCCCCACTTTGCTGCATTCTCGTCGCCAATGCTCGCCCACTCCCCGAGCCCTACTGTGTTATATCCTTCTGCCGCACCAAGCCCCATACCACGAGTGCCTATGAATGGACATCCTCAGTTGTATAACCCGCCCATGTGGGTGCCTATACAAACCTCGCAGAGCAACAACGCGGTACGACCTTCCCCTTACCCCGCCCAAATGGTAGCATATCCTGCGCCGACTCCGGTCCACCCCGTTTACACGCCTGGCCTTTCTCCCCAAAACCTGCCACCGTCTGTCACTGGCTCTGCGCCACCACGTCCGCGGGGAATGTCTATGCTAAGTCCAGTTATGCATCCTGCTGCTCCGGCGAATGTACCATTGTATAATGGTAGCCCTGTACTGATGCATCCACCTGCGATGATGGCTTCTGGGCCTCGTCCTCCGTATCTAAACTCCGGTCCCCCAGAACGAGGACAGGGACAAGGACGCTCAGAGGGCATATCCACTGCCCCTCACATGCAGCAACCATCTCATTCACCAAATCATATTCCTCCACAGCCAATGTATACACATGTTTCCTTTTCTCGGCCAGGATGGTGAACACTTGGGCCCCACGTTACATATGTCTAGTCAGATGATATATTGATATTTCTGTTTCCTTTGAATGCGACTTTACCTTATCACTGAGTGGTTTGATGCACTCGAAATACGCAGGATGAAAATGGTTCATTAGAAGGTAAACGAGATATTCTATCCAAGGTTCTACTCTATGCGTGTGCCAGCTCGACGGCTTTCTCCGCGGCTGTGTCGAGATCGTCAAAGGGTATGATCTTGAGACCAGATTCCCTGATCATCCTGGGCAAAGGATAAGATTTTTACGCTACAAATGATAAAAAATGAGCACATACTGTTTTGCTTCGTCCTCCTTCGTGCCCTTGAGTCGAACGACGAGTGGGATGCTCAGGCCGAGCTCCTTGGTAGCGCGGATAACACCCTCGGCGATGTAATCACACCTCATGATGCCTCCAAAGATGTTGATGAAAATACTCTTGACCTTGGGGTCAGACAAAAGAATCTCGAACGCCTTCTTGACGGTCTCTGGCGTAGCGCCACTACGCAAAGATTAAATAACGTTACACTGCGCAACAAATCCATTCCTCACCCTCCGACGTCAAGGAAATTGGCAGGATTCCCGCCGTGTAATGATAGCACATCCATAGTCGCCATAGCCAGACCTGCACCGTTAACCAAACAGCCAATATTGCCATCAAGTTTGATGAAGTTCAAGTTGGCCTTTTGTGCCTCAACCTCGGAAGGCTCTTCTTGAGAAATGTCACGAAGGTCGAAGATATCCTTCTGGCGAAACTCGGCATTATCATCGAAGCCAAGTTTGGCATCCATGCTAGGACGACAATACTCTAGTGGAGCGACATAGGTATGGGAACGCTAACATACCAAAGAACGCGGCCGTCGGTGGTCTCGGCCATGGGGTTGATCTCGATTTGGGTAGCATCCTTGTCTTTGAATAGCTTGTACAAGGTGACAAAGATATCGGCAGCCTCCTGCTGGGCTGCCGCGTCTTTGAACCCAAGAGTCCTTGCAAGCTCCAAGGCGACCGCGGGATCAACACCCTTCTCGGCATCAATCGGAGTGGTGATGATAGCATGAGGATCCTTTGCAGCTACCTCCTCGATGTTCATGCCTCCTTGATTGGACGCAACCAAAACGGGGCCTTGGGTAACACGGTCATTGAGAATAGCAACATAATACTCGTGAGCGGGGTCACGTCTCTCAGCAAGCATGACCTAGCAACGATGAGTAACACGGAATTGACACCCAGGATAGAACCAACAGCCTTGCAGATCCGGCCAGTGGTGCCAGTTTGTTTGGTGATCAGGTTGGCGCCAATCATCTGCCCAGCAATTTCCCGTGCTTGTTCAGGACTATTACACAGTCAGCATGGATGAAGCCTGCACAAAAAAACGGATGTACGTGTCAACGGCGTGTACACCTCCCTTGAATCCATTGTCGAAAGTCCCCTTGCCTCGGCCACCGGCAAGAACCTGAGCTTTGATGACTAGTTTACTTGTACCTGCAAACGACAGTTTAAGCCCTTTTTTTCACAAGGGCCGGAATGACAAGGACGTGCCAAAGCTCTCTGCAACTTTGAACGCCTCGTCTGGACTCTTGGCGCCTATGCTTTTTGGAGTCGGGATACCATACTAGTAGCCACGTCAGCGAACCGGGTGAGACGGACACTGGCACATCCATACAGCATTGAGAAGGTTCACGGACTGGTACTCGTGTATAGAGAGAAATCGGCGCTGGCCGGCATGGATGGCCTTGGAGACAAAAAGTCGCGAGTGTGGTGAGAAGAAGCCACGGTCAAAAGTACGAGGATACCTACACGAACGAAAGAGCCCGCCTTTCTGGCTGAAGCAAGCATATGGTGAATGAGGAGAGAGGGATGTACGCGGTGACCGGAAGAGCGGGTAATACGGCCTCAAATAGGCTTACATCAGCAAAGTTGTGCGGGAAGAGCACACTGACCGGGTTCAGTTTGACCGAGGTCAGAGCGACGACGACGGCGGACGCAGCGTACGGTCTTCCTGTCTCCGATCCATCACTTGATTGGTCTGGGAGCATCTCTGGTAGAACGAGTCTCCTGTCCTTGAGTTCGGGTAGCCTATCCTTGTCTCGTGGGCTACTCGAAATTTGGCTTCAGGAATATCCATGCCACCCCCGTGGACCTTAGACACAACCCCCATGTTATCAGATGAGCCTGTCCTCGAGGCTTGTCTCGACGAAAATGTGCTGTCTGACCCGCGTTCACCTGTTTACCCGCCGGATTTTGGTCCCGTCCTCATATGAGGTCCGATCATATCCTCACCCATGTCCACCCACGCCAATGGTGATCGTGGTCCACACCCATCACAACTATCAGAGCTCCTTGCCGTCTCTACCACCGTTTTGCAGCAAGCACTTGACCTCGTGGACCATGTCCTGACGGATAATGATCAGCTCACGGTACAGTCCAAATATCTGCCGGGCTCAACTATCGGTAACCTCCCTAGCCATAATCTTACTCTCACCTTAACGTCAACAACACCACCAACAGGGAAACACTTACGCCATGCACGGGATCATTTCGTTCTTCTGATCGACTGTATAGCTGGCAGTCGACCCTACGTCTTGTCCTACGATGTACGCAACCGCAACACCCCCATGGAAAGCTCCCTCTCAGAAGCTCACCACGCATTGGTGTCTACAATATCAAGCCTCAAAGAACTTGAAGCGATCCCTTCAGCTACACTTGATCAGGCCATTACTCTAAATGCTGTGACACCTTTCGCGCATACATTCGAAACCACCTTCGGAAGGGAGGTGAGAGGCAAAGCTTAGTTCACGGAGCAGTTTGACTGACCCAGCTCTTGTGGAGTTATGGTTTGCCGCACTGCACGCAGTCCATCATTGGTCTATGGTATGGACTCAACTCTCCTTGCGGCCGATCGCCCACATGAGTCTGAAACTATTCCATAGGTCCGCGTGATAGTTGGGGAACTTGTTCGCCTCTCGTCTGCTACATAATGTCTTCGTCACTGACTCTTGCATAGGACATGATCCTACCGGATGATTTTGGGGTTGCTCCCTCCACCTTAGTGTACAGAGGAAGTGACGGCCCACTGAGCAAGGCTAAAATTTGATCGCGTAGATTGTGAAATGTCGTTACCGAGCACGTTTTGTTCTTCTTCGTTTCTGAAAAATATATGAAGTGTGACGTTGCAACGCTGAACTCAGGGCTTTAGCACGTGAGTAATTACATTCGACCTATTAGAGGCACGCCAGATCGCGGATTTCATGTATCCTGACTACTACAACCCCGTTGACAGACGTTGTAGATGACGTCGGAGAGTATGGTGCCCCTTGACGGCGAAGCCCAAAAAAAGCGAGTCGTATGTGACTTTACTGCCTATGAGTGCTTTCTGGGGCTCAGGGATTATTCCTCCGGTTGGATGTTGACCTCCAGTGCTATTTCTTCGACTCGGATATCGGAGGCTTCCACTATGGCCCTGGGCATCCGTATGTATCCTACCCTCTGCTGTTTCACGAGAAGGTCCGAATGGTTTTCCGCTGCCAGGATGAAGCCCACTCGAATACGGATGTGTCACTCCCTCGTCATGAATTACGGACTGTATAAAAAAATGGAAATCTTCGTGAGCATACAACACTACGCCTGTTCAGAGCTGACCTCCGTGATACAGCGGGCGAAACCTGCAACGAAACGCGAGATGACACAGTTCCACTCTGACGAGTATGTCGATTTTCTCAGTAGAATAACGCCGAGCAACATGAATTCGTATATCAAAGAACAACATAAGTGTAAGTTGAACAAACATCATGCCTGATGAATCCATTTCTACTCTAATGCTTCACCATGTGAAAGACAATGTTGGTGATGATTGCCCCGTTTTTGACGGGCTCTTTGACTATTGTTCTATATCCGCTGGTGGTTCTATGGGTCAGTCAAGTCGTCTCAAAGGTCCTGTTTGATTTGATGAGCTGGATCAGAGGGCGCGGCTCGCTTAAGTCGAGACAAGTGTGACATTGCCATCAATTGGGCTGGGGGGCTGCACCACGCAAAGAAGAGTGAGGCCAGCGGCTTTTGCTACGTCAATGGTATGTAGTAGACCATGTTTTTTTCCAGCGACAGGCCAGCTGACTTAACCCTGCAGACATCGTGCTCGGCATACTGGAACTACTTCGGTCAGTCTGCTTTCCCCGTGACATGAGAGCTCAAACGAAGCTCAAACGATATATCAGGTATCACACGCGTGTGCTCTACATCGACATCGACGTTCACCACGGCGATGGTGTCGAAGAAGCATTTTACACTACAGATCGCGTCATGACTGTCAGTTTCCACAAGTATGGTGAATATTTCCCGGGAACCGGTGAACTTCGTGTAAGCCTGTTCCTCTCGCGATTACATTTATAAGATTCCTGTCGATCAACAGGATGTGGGGATTGGAAAGGGAAAGTATTATGCCTTGAACTTTCCATTGCGAGACGGTATCTCAGACGAGAACTACAAATCTGTCTTTGAGCCGGTGAGTGACGCTGTGCAACAGTGTATGTACAAGTGTTTATTTAGCGTAGATCATACTACAAGTGATGGAGTCATATGACCCTTCAGCCATCGTTTTACAATGTGGTACAGATTCATTGTCAGGGGACAAGCTCGGATGTCTCAACCTTTCTATGAGAGGTGGGAGTCTCCAGATACTATCTACACATTATCTTTAGTATCTGCTAGGCCATGCAAACTGTGTCAAATTTGTCAAGTCGTTCAACAAGCCACTGCTACTCCTCGGGGGAGGGGGATACACGATGCGAAATGTTAGTCGTGCATGGGCATATGAGACAGGACTGGCTGCTGGAGTTAAGCTTGGACCTGGTATGAAAACCCCGAAGGATATTGTTCAATTTTGGATTAACAAAGACTTTAAAGAAATACCGGTCAATGAATACTATGAATATTTCGGACCGGACTATGAACTGGATGTGAAGGCATCGAACACGGAAGACATGAACACTCCAGAATACTTGGAACGGGTGAAAAACATCGTGATGGAGAACTTGCGCAAGTTGAAGGGTCCCCCGAGTGTGCAGATGACAGGCATGTGCAGCGAGTATTCCATGATGTTGGTCTCTCACCCAGCCTTCTGTCAGACATTCCGAAGACGCCTATAGATGATATGATGGACGATATGAATCAAGATGAAGACCTCATACCACCCGACAGCCGAAGACACCGACGCCTACTTGATTCGCGTGTTCAGGCGGACGGCGAGCTCTCTGATTCTGATGATGAAGGAGATGGTGGTAGGAGAGACTACGCAAATCATGAAGATCGAGGACGCGAGAGCAGGAGTCGCTCGAGCGAGACCGAGAGCGGAGAAATGAGGAGATTTGGAATAGGTGGTGGGATTCTCAGTGCCGGTGCTGCCAGCTCGACTCACGGGGCTGGACCGAGTGGCCACACCAGTCTAATTCCGCAAACGCTTAAAACGTCGCTCGCTATGGATGCTAACGAGCCCCGTGGATTGGTGACTGACAGTGGAGTAGTGGCAATGGAATCCGTCACTAGCAATGGCAACGGGACCTCGGAAATCCCAAAGGATGACATGGTAGTCGATGAGAAATCCACCGAAGGCAGCTAGCCAGGAGGACTCTTTTACTATCGATGGTTTTTGTGCACGGTGGTAGTAATCAATATAACCAACTAACAGTGAACTGACTGTGGAGTAAACAATATCCTGTTAATTGGCGACCAAGTTGATCGGCTAGCCCGGAACTATACATGAAACTTGTACGGAGCAATACCACTCCGCACCCATGTCCTCGAATTTGACTCCTGAGGACGCCAAACGCTTCGAACTCAATCGGCTGAGAGGTGCGCAGGCACCAGTCCATGAAGCACCATTCCCCTGAATGTCATTCCTAGCAAAAGCCAGACAAAGGCGTGAGGAAGAAGCGGCCGCCTCATCCTCGTCCGTCTTGAATGCAAATCAAAAACGACCCCTTGAAGTGGCCTCTGCAGTTTCCAATTCACCTACTTCCAAACCGCTCAAACGAGACTCGCGTCTCGGTTCTTATTTTGAGTATGATCTGTCCAAGATGGTCAACTCTAAAGGGGGCTTTCTGGTCGAAGATGGCAAAGAAATTGATGAAGACCTTCGTGCCAAAGAACGTGAAAGAGAGAGAGAACGGGCAATGCAAAACGCTGAGCCTCGTACGTTGTGCTGGATGTCGTCAATGGGTGACCCCTCAGTCGTCTACAGCTATGTACCTCGACCCGCTACTCAATCCGAAATGCAAGGGATGCAACACCGTTGACATTGACTATACCTTTAAGAAAATATTTGGCTGTCTGGTTTGCAATAAGTGTAAAGACCAGTACCCAGAGAAGTATAGTTTGTTGACGAAAACGGAATGCAAAGAGGTACGTCTCCGACACACTTGGTGATTGCAGGGTCATATACAACCTGTGTAGGACTATCTTCTCACTGACGGTGAGTGAACATCTCTGTAAAGCTCATGATACTCAGGTCGCTCTAGCCGAGTTACGGGACCGCGAGCTGCTTCCACATATTTTGAAAGCGAATCCCCATAAGTCTACCTTTGCAAACATGATGCTCTTTCTACGGTGTCAAGTAGAAGACTTTGCGTGGAAAAAATGGGGCTCGCCAGAAGCACTCGACGCCGAGTGGGAGCGCCGAACAGAAGAGAAGAAGAAGAAGAAAAATAAGAAGTTTGAGGAGGGACTGAAAGAGTTACGGAGAAGGACCCGAGAGGGAGTATGGCAGCGCAGGAAGGATCAGGAGCACAAACACGTATTTGGAGTTGTGGAAACAACTGGCGATGGACATGGACAACAAATCTGCCACGAATGTGGGTTCACTGTAGATATAGAGATCATATGAGCCGGTGATGGAAACCAGTGGCGTGTATCACGATATTGGGGCCGGTCCGGTCAGCATCCGAATTCACAGACCCATGAGTTTGTGGTCTTCCTCCAACGTCTTATCCCTCTGGCTACATGGAAGAAAGTAACCAAGCCGAGAGCTCCAAGATCTCTACTTCTCTCGAGGTCGAGCAAATTGACGTGAACCTTTTTCGTTCAGTGAACTTGTTCGTTCCAGTCCGAGCGCGCGGTGTGTTCGGCGGACAGGTAATCTCCCAAGCCATCGTTTCCGCCACGAAATGTATCGATCCTGCCTTTGGCCTCCATGTGAGCAACCTTAGTTTTTCTTCGTCCGGGCCTAGATTGAGAGCGCCACTGCGAGCAGTCGTTTCATGTGCGAACTTAAGCTTCCATCTCGTTTGGTCAGACTGCTCACGGAGAACAAGTGTTACTTCCTCCTTAGTGCGTCCCCTGCTGTTCCCATCATATATTTCGTGGAACGCCTGCGCGAGGGTCGCTCGTACAGTACTCGCAGTGTAAAAGCCGTCCAAAATGGCAAGATCATCTTCCAGCTACTGTGCTCGTTTCACATTCCTGAGCCGTGGCAGCCCTCACATCAGTGGCCTGTACCGGTCGGAGTCCCTAGCTTAGAGGATTGTGAGCTGGAAGAAAACCTGTTCCGGCAGCGTGCGGCCCGAGACAACCTTGACCAGAAGATCAAAGAGATCTATCTGACCTATGCGGTGGTACGCATTCCTCGACCACCGAGTGCCTTACGTATGACGCAGAGCTCTGCAGGAGCGTGCAAATGGTCCCATCGCTGTCAGAAGAGCCGCCCATACGGTCACTGATGAACGCGGGGTATTGACGACTATGTTCTGGATGCAAGCGAGGACTGGCAAACCAGACGCTTACGAAACACCGTACCAAAAGGTAGGTGCATTTCCACCACGTTTGCGTTCCAGATTGACCGAAGATTGGCAGTGCATTCTGGCGTACATGTCAGATCTTAATTTGTATGGATTCCTGAACGTCACATGAGACTGCGTTAATTTTGGCGTAGCATCACGGTCGCGGCGGACACGCTCAAACTGAAGAGATTCTTGAAGGGGCCAGACGCTCTTTCGATGAGTGTGAGTCTATCTTGGCCGGAGAGCTTTGGACCTAATGTTATACAATCAAGTCCACGCTGGATCACTCGATCTGGTACTACAGGTGAGCTGTCCACACTATTCGTTAGGCATTGTGATTGAGTGAATGTTCTCTCAGCGATGATTTTCGTTGCGAGGACGGCCTTCTCTATGTGGTCAGCCAAGTGGTGCAATATTCACACATCCCACTGACGAAAGACAATAGGTGGTGTGTCCCCGAGCCGAGGATGGACGTGGGGTCGTGCACGGAAGGGTAAGCATTGGTTTCGGGGTGGAGATTGGAATGCACTAAAACCCGTTTGCAGTTGTACAGCCGTGCGGGAACACTCGTCGCTGTCACCTGCCAGGAGGGGGTAGTGCGTGCCAACAGGCGAGGAACAGACGTGGCGAAGCTGTAATCAATTAGATAGATCTGTATTAGGAGCTGGGGTCTGGAAGCGAAGATTTTGCAGCGGAACAAAGGCGACAATAAAGGACATGACTTGTTATTGTGTACGAAAAAGGCAAGTTCAGCGGTCGCCTTCTCGTCTTTTGTTCTTGCCTGGCGACGGCCGCTCGGTGTGCATCAGTCCCAGGTGTATAAAGTCTTGCCCTCCGTCCTCCTCCCGTCCCCCATCAGGATTTTGACAATCCCGTCCGCAGCCAGGTTCGACTCGTTCCCCTCGCCCCTTCAGGTCTGACCCATATTCCCTAATAGTCTGTAGGGCCCACAGTTCGTTCCCACCCACCGCCTCACGTCCGATCGCCCAGTCCGATTTTCAACCGATTCATAGAAAAAAACATATAATCCCTCCCTCTTAACGTCTTCACGTATCCTTTAGCGAGCTTCTCTCCCGCATTCACTACATCGCTGCGCGATCCAATCTCTTCGCATTCTACTCTTCCGTCGCTACTGCCTTTCCCCTCATGGCTTCCCCTGTTTCCAGTCTCTCCGTCACCCTTACCCACGCCATTGCCTTCTTGACTCGTCCCCTCATCGTCTCTTATCCCGCTGCCACCGTCATCAAACTGCAGCTCGTCCTCGAGGCTAACCTGACCGCCCTCTTTGCCCCCAACTGGGTGCCCGAAGAGCCTCTCCGCGGTTCTGGTCGTCGTTGTCTCTCCCTCTCACCCACCTGCCTTCCCCCCCGCGCCATTCACTCTGCTTGCCTCGCGTCTGGTGTTCAATGGTTCGACTGGATCGCTGCACTTGGTGGTCGTGAATTCGACTTCTTCGTCGACCCTGGTTGCATCTCCGTTCGTTTCGACAGGGGTTCAAAGTTGGTGACCGTCTGGTCCGAGGAGCTCATTGCAGAAGCCGTGCCCCCTAGCCCTCCTTCCAACCCCAGGTCTCAACCGAAGACCATTGCTCAACAGCTTCTTGAGAGCGAGAGCGCAGACGATGACGAGATATTCGCTATGATTGCTGATGAGGTTAGCGCGCCCACCTGGGCGACGCCAGTCATCGACCGCTTCCCGCCTCCCGTTCGCTCCGAGTCACCACTCTCGGCAGTCTCTTCCGACTCCCGTTCTAGCTCTCGTTCTTCCGACTCGAGCTCATGCTATTCATATGCCTCCACAGCCCGTACGGACTCTTGCCCTGCGGCATCTCAGCACGTGTCGTCTGTCAACAAGATTTCTCGCCGTGAGAAGGCTAGGCAAGCCCGGGTCTTTGTCGATACCTCTAAAACTGAAGTTACTCCTTATGATGGAGGGAAGACCACTGTCCTAACTGGCGGGGTCATGCTTGGCGCTGCACCTTCCAAGGCGAAGTCCACAGTCTCGTCCTGGCGTCGGGTCTGAGGCACTCATTCAATACAAACCCTACACTCCTTTGCCCCATCATGACTTGTTACATTTTGTACGCCGTTCATGCAAGGACCCTCGGTGATGATTGGCACGCCATGGACATTTGCCATATCTTAGCATCTCCATTTTAACATTATATCATAGCATTCGCCGCATCTATGTTTTCGATCGCTTGCAAGTCTTTATCGTTTGTAGCATTTTCCCACTTTCGCTGCTTTCTTGTTAAGCTGGTTGGTAGTACGGTATATTTGTTGTAATGCATATTCCAACACCAACTTTCGCTCGTCTCATTGCTGCCTGAGCAAGTTGTGTCCAGTGAGAAATTCAAGTTCGTGCTCGCCGTGCTAACGCCGAGCTAGCCCCGACCATATAAGCCTAAGATAAGTTCCCAATGCTGTGTAGATAATCATTCGGTCCAAAGACCACGCCAGACACGTTACTATCATCCCAATCCAGAGCTTCGACGAGACGCGCTTCATGCTTCCATTCTTCCTTCGTGGGGCAGTGGCTCCCTCTCCGAGCTTTGCCCACCGACGACTACTTGCAACCATTACATCTGAGCCAGCAGCTGCCGCTGCCGTCCGCCATGACTGGACTCGGCAAGAAATCCAAAAGATTTATGATGGATCTTTGCTGGATCTTGTCTTCAGAGCGGCTACGGTACACCGCCAGTATCATCGCTCGAACAAGATTCAACTCTGCACACTGATGAATATCAAAAGTATGCTAATCCCACTTTATCACCCTGATCATTTGTTCTGAACAATGTCATATAGCTGGAGGGTGTTCTGAGGACTGTACGCAATAACCTATTCTATGATTACATCCCTCCGTAGACGACTTGCAGGTTCCTACTGTTCTCAATCATCGCGATACTTCACGCCTACCAAGGCTTCGAAGTTGCTTGACATCGAGCCTGTCCTTGAGGCTGCACGGAAGGCAAAGGAGAATGGCAGCACCAGATTCTGCATGGGCGCTGCGTGGAGAGACCTCGCAGGTCGAAAGCGGGGTTTTGAGAAAATCCTGAAAATGGTCCGAGAGGTACGCGGGATGGGAATGGAAGTCTGCACCACACTTGGCATGCTATCCCCGGAGCAGGCCAAACAACTTAAAGAAGCGTGCGCCCCCGGCTGTTTTTTCCTGTATTGATACTTTTACTAACGGCTTGTGCAGGGGACTTACTGCCTACAATCACAATCTAGACACTTCTAGAGAATTTTATCCAAAGGTGTAGTCCTTTCTGGCGTTCGAGGCCGCTGGAGAGTAACACTTGTCTAGGTCATCACTACGCGATCGTATGATGAACGGCTAGATACTATTGATGCCGTACGCGAAGCTGGCATAAGTGTTTGCTCTGGTGGCATTTTGGGCCTTGGGGAGTCTGATCAAGACCGAGTCGGACTTATCTACGAGGTTGCAAAGTAAGGGCCTGTGTCGTGGAGAACAGCATGTTGCTTACTTGCGAACATCCCAGCATGCTTGAACATCCAGAGTCCTTCCCAGTAAACGCTCTAGTTCCCATCCCAGGAACTCCGCTGGAGAATAACGAGGTAGGCGCGGACTGGAAGATTCCAGATGTTGCTAACTTGCTACCCCAGCCGGTCCCATACCATACCTTACTCCGGGCGATAGCCACTGCACGTATTGTTCTTCCGGAAACTATAATCAGACTCGCTGCCGGGCGAAACACCCTCAGTGAATCAGAGCAGGCCATGTGCTTCATGGCTGGTGCTAACGCTGTCTTCACCGGAGAGAGGAGGTTGACGACG
>JBBPKI010000029.1:0-73074 GCA_038089155.1 Nevesoporus exiguus
GCATGGCGCCGAGATCTCGACCGAGCAGTCGGATGGCGAGGATGAGGATGAGGACGAAGAGGACGAAGAGGGCATCCATGGATATGGCAAGCGGAGGCGGGACGAGGAGTTTGCAAGGCTTGGGGAGCAGTTTGCACAGAGAAAGGCGGCCATCGGGGGGATCATGAACAAGGTGTGTGTGTCCTGTAATCCATCCTTCCTCTGATGATGAGCGTCCTTTTATGCGACTAACAGCTCGACGCTCTCTCGACTGCTCTCAAGACATTCCATACACTTCCTTCCCCGCTCTTCGACCTTGCAGCGGCATCCCATACCGATACCATTTCTTCTGCCCCATCGGATGTCTTTGCCCCTTCTCCGCTTCATACGCGGCCATCGGACCCTCCCCCGTCCACACCTCCTACCCTACCCGTTCCCCCTGTATCCACCCTGGCGCCTCCCACGAGCTTGGGTGACCCGAGCGCCCCATCTGGACCTGCGCTGATACCTGTCTTGCCCCAGATAGCGCTGCCGACGATCATACCGGGAGCCCCACATGTGGAGAGTCCGGCGGATATGGAACATACGCAATCTATTTTCCGAGGGCTGCCGTGAAGGCTGTCGCGTGCTCTTCATATGGGTTTCCACTTGGCATATGCGCCGCAGTCGTACGTCGATCATGCATTGGATAATAAAAAGTGACATTACAGTAATGGGTGGTACGTATCGTAAAGCCCACACGGGTGGTGTGGAGTAATCCAGCGACGTGGCCTGACAAATACATCGCACATACATACATGCTCGTCGGCGAGATAAATAGATAAGTACCAAGATGCCAGTGACGACAGGAGCCAGCCCAACGTCGGACATTACGTTCTCTTCAAACGGACGCGCCTAGCATTTCCAATGCAGCCCTCAACTCCCTGATCGCGTGCTGCGTGTCTTCGTAATCAAGGGCCGAAATGGCAAACCTACAGTGCTTCTGCGCCTTTGCTATGAGGCTTGGGGTCAGCTCTGCTTCACGTGGAGGTGGGGCCGGGTATGGAGGTACATGGATGGGGTCCGTCGCGTGCGGCGGTGACATAGGTGCGAGGGATGCAGAGGGTAGCACGAGAGGGGATTGAGGCGCGGAGAATGCCGGTGGGAGAGGTGCGATGAATGGAGGACCAGCTGCTCTTGGAGACCCATATGTCGCTGACTCGACTGCTGGTGCATACGGATGGCTGGTGGGCACGAACCCAGGCGGAAGGTCGGCGAGTCTGGGAGGCGGCGAGGAAAACTCTTGGGCGGGAAAAGGTGGGGATGCGCGTTTGGGAGGTGAGGATCCACCGGCGAAGCCAGGGGCAAACCGCACCCTACCGCGGTTCAGCATGGTGTCCTCGGTGGGCTCGTCGTCGCTGGCCGCGCCTTCCATCTCGGTGCTGACCCATGCGTTCCTAAGCTTGCTGCTGCCGGCCTGAGCTGCGGCCCGCGTCAGGGGGTCGATGACATGTTCGTGCCAGTTGTTCAGGCTGTCCGAGCTCCCCGCGATACTGTCCGTACCGTCCAGTCCTGGGAACCTGGCAGAGTCGAACCCTGGTGTGGCGGTGGTGCTCCAGCGCCCAGGGCTGAGGGCTGCATCGTCATGTTTGCCTTCGGCCGAGACGATGGGGAGACGGTTTGCACGGGCGATATCTGCGGAGGGGATGGCCGGTGGTGGAGATTGACGTCTTGGAGAGCGGGAAGACGGCTTGGTGGAAGGAGATGGCTCACGAGGGATGGGCCTCGGTGGGGTCGGTGGGTGCTGTTCCGAGACGAATTGATCCGAGGAAGCTGACAGTTCAGGGTCTAGCTGAGACCCTGCAGGCCCGGGAGTTGGGCGTCTGCCTTCGCGGAAGGCTCTGGCGATATCGGCTGCTTTCCATTTGGCATATCTCAACTTGCTCTCTGTCTGAGAGGGAGTTGGCGGGCATGGATGACGATTCAGAAGTAGACCTACCGATTCCGAGACGTCGGTCTTTGGGAAGACACGAAGGACTTCGAAGAAGTTGGCAGCCGCCAGGAACTTCTTGGCGGTCGACCTGTGGCATGGCATGGATGAGACATTGCCTGACGCGATGAAGAAGAAGGTGATACTTTGATGCGGCCCCGGTCCTGTCCTCGTCGTCTGCCATCCTGAACACCTTTAAGGCAAAGTTTTCGACGTAGGCAGCGCTAGCAGGCTCGACGTCGATGGTGTCGTTCGGACCAATCTCCTTCTTGAGACGTTCGAGAGCATCGAGGAGGTTGAGGAGAAGCTTGCGGGAGTTGGCGTCTTGGGCTTTGAGGGATATGCCGAGCTGCGCGGCGTAGTAGGCACCTGGACCGTGGTCAGCGAGCGCCGGAGGGGGCCACGACGGACGTACACCAGTACGCGACGACGGGCTCGCGTTCTACGAGTTCCTCTGCGCGCTGTAGATATGGTGCGACGGACTTGAGACCGACTGACAATGGCGGTAATCCGAGCGACATTGTTGCTGATGCCGACGGTGGTGGGGATATCTGGTTTTATATATGCACCGCTACCCAGAAGCGGAGCGGGGCGCGTGTCGGACGCGAGGTCGGTCGTGCTGCGTCATCTTTTCTTTTTTTTCCTCAACCACCAGCTCGACAAGGACTCCACAATGACACAGGATGGCCCGCCTCGTTGCCTCCCCGCTGTAAAGCACAGCCCGTTCGCCGGTCCCAGTTACAAGGAAATCCCTTGCCGTTCCGCGTCCTCGGTCCTGATCGAGATGGCCACGGATCGAGTACTATCACGACCTGACCGACCTGCGGTCCACTTCCAAATGAACACCGTCGTGCGTTCGCAGACGGGGCTTCTTGTTCTCGTCTCACAGCATCTGCCAACCTACCTTCATCAGCGATCGTCCTGCAACGTGTGATCGACTCATGTCACCGCCCGCAACAGCCCAGCGCCATGTTGTCGCGGCCCGACCCAGACCTCCCGTCCTCCTCACCCCGAACCTGTCCACCATCCCCTCCTCGACCCTCGTTACGTCCACCACGACTTCCTCTTTCATCTTACCCCCCATCGACCGATCTGGAGCGCTTCCATACTCCCCCGATGTCGCCGCATATCCGTCCAGCCAGCTCGCCAGCTCTTTGGACGCGTCCGTCTCCAACTGGTTCCCATCCCTTCGCTCCATATCCTCCATGCGGGGTCTCCTTCTCGCCGAGATGGGCGACTCCACCGTCGAGGTGGACGTGTACGCACAGCCTGGTAGCTCCGGGTACCACGTCGGACAGAGGATCGAACAGGGTCATCTTACGCCAGGCGGAAGCACAGTTCCGACTGTGGTCGGCGCCACCTTTGAGGTGGGCAGGGACATATGGCACGAGGAGAACCAGGACAAACTCAGCAGAAGGGGTACTTGGAAGAGGATAGGCGCAACCAAAGGAAAGGACAGCGCCGGAGACAACATCGTCCTCACCCCGCATGGGGTGGGCTTGACTACGAGCGATACCTTGCTGCAAATCTCTGCCCCTCCCCATAAGAGCACATCTGAACTGCGCATTCTCCTCGGCAACTCTGCTTTCCGCCTGAAACGCAATGCCTCCGTTATCCCACCTGCACCGTCTCAGAGGGCCATTAGTCCTGGGGCGCTCTCTACTGTTGAGGACGACGGCGTCTCTGATGCTCTTGCCCTCGAGAAGGCGAAACCGCGCGCCCGCGTCGAGGTGGATATCGTCCTTGAGAGCGAAACATGCGTTCAAGGCAGCGCGTTCAAAGGTCATATCACTATCCACGTCCGCAAGAATTCCAACAAGAAGCAAAACACTCCAATCCTCCTCTCCAAAGCAAAGGTTCGCGTCGTAGGCTACGAAGCTATCCCGTATGGAAATACGCGGTGCACGTTCTATCAGTGTACAGCCCTCTTGTCTCAGGTCGCACCTGCTTTGGATTCTGTCCTGGCAAGCCCTCCTGACAAAGATGGCTGGGCTGAGGCGAAAGAGGGCATTCATGTACTACCCTTTTCACTAACTCTCCCCGCAGACAGCACCTGCGGGATTGCCAAGGGTGTACTCCACGTTCATTCAGGTGTAGCGCTCAGGTATTTCGCAATGGCTTCACTCAGGCTCAAAGATCCGGAAACCCGGGTGGAGTCTCTCGCACACTTTTATCGGTCTTGTGAGGTCTGGCCCCGCTTGTCCTTCGATACCAAGCTTTCACCCGCACCACGTCCGTTGGTGAGCGAGGCCGCCAAGACCGTCTTCATGGGGGGGAGTGGAAAAGTACGCCTGAGCGCAGCGATACATAGACTTTATTGGGTCGCCGGGCAACGGTGTTCAGTCCACCTGCGGGTTGTCAACGAGTCAAAGAAGACGGTGAAGAGAGCATCAATCACCCTTCTAAGAACGACGACCGTATTCAAGCCGCTCGCCGGACGAAAAGGACATACCGATACTGATCTGGATGCGTGCGAGACGATGACGATGAGAAAGGCGGTCGCCGGAAGTGTGCTTGTGATGGGGCAAAAGTGCTCCAAAGGACATGCAAGCGCAAAGGGGTGGTGGACAGGGGTAAGGCCCGGGGACACCGCAAATTTCGCGCATCATATCATTCTGCCGGTGAGTTTGTCTTTCGCCGGATCAGTGTGAATCATCCTAACTGAGGAACGATAGGCTGATGCCTTGTCCGTGGCTCGGGTGAGGCTACTGGAAGTGGAATATACCCTCAACGTCAACGTTACTACGGGTGGCTTGTCCTCTGACGTCGAAGCCACTCTACCGATAAGGATCATTAACTTCCTCTCTCTCGATCCCCCTCCAACCTCCACCATTTCACGGTTGGACGGACGACTCCGTGCGAAGCCGCAGCTCGGACGCAGTGAGACGTGGTACCGCAAGTCTCGACGCAACAACGAGGTTGGGGAGACCGTGCCTGGGATGAAGTACTCCAATACCGATATGTCGGTAGTAGCGCAAGAAGTGTCGGTTGCTTCTCAGGGCAGACTTCCTGCAAGTGAGGACTCGCTGTCCGTCTATCCCCGGTCCGATTCGACGAGTACCATTACGCAACAACTAAACGTTACCGCTTCTTTGGACGACATCGATCGCGTTATTGGGACGGACTCGCGGATACACAGCTTCGTTACGGAAGCCGGGCAACTGACAAGCTCGGTATCTATGGGATCTAGGTTTGGTCTTGGTCTGCGTGGCCCACGCCTTGCGTCGCTGCCGGAGGCGAATATTCCCCTGAATAATCCGCAGGAAGAGAGCACGCCACGAAAGTGTTTGAGGACGAGCACGCTGCCGGACCGCACTCGAGAAAGGGGTGATAGAAGCAAGGAGACCGTTAGGCCCTTTGTTGGGAGACGCCCGGATCTGACGCGAACGTCTTCCTTGCTGGTGGCCAGGACTGGTACGGATGAAGACCTTCAGGTGATGATGAAGCCCAAATTCAAGTCGGAGTTTTTAACCGCCGTTGCCGGGTAATGATCCGGTTGTATGGACGTTTCTGCCCTGATCCCAGGATTGTTCAGATAGATCCAAGAGTTGGATCATTCAAATTAATTGCAATACATGTTGTTACAAATCCGATGTACAGGGTGTGGTGAGGAGAGTGATCGATAGAACGCATCAAGTGGACCTCGTTGAGCTGCCTAGTACAATTCCAGGCTCATACCGTCGTGGATCTCGTAGTCTCTGAGGGTGATGTGATCCTTGTAGATCGTGTACCTTGACGAGGAAGAGGTGAGGGCGGCCTCCGCTGCATGACCGAAAGCTTACCACTTCTTCAACGAGATCTTGCTAACATCCGTTCCTGTCTGCGCAGCAATAAGTTTTTTGAGATCGCCGACCGTATCGTCGGGGCTGCACTTGACACGAACTGTCCAACGATCAGATAGAGCGGGATAGATGATGAAAGATGGTCGACCTTTCCGACCCAAACGATCGTTCGCAATAACCTAGAAGGAGCGGTGAGCTGGGATGCGCCCGTACCAGCTGCCAATAACTCACCTCAATCAAGGACATCGTAGAGAGGCGTGACACGTGACACAGTGGTACAGCCATCGCGTTCAATCACTACGTATAGTCACGTGACGATGCGCGGAGCGCGACAGAACCAGATAATAAGCGTCATTTTGCTCGATGGCACTCGCAACGCCAGTCAGAACGGGAACGGCGGCTGCGGCGGTGGTGACCCCCTATCGTCCATACCCTCAACAACAGACGGCGCCACGGCCAGGTCCAAATGTCACGGACGACTACGAACGTGAGCGCCTTCCCAGCAAGCAATGGTGTGCTGACCGTAGCTCCAGGATGGTACACCGAGCAAACAGCGAGCAATCGTATGGTACTCTCGTTGCGTTCCACAATCCATTCAGAGATCGGGTGGGCGTTGGACAGACTTCATAGGCTATGCACCAACGACTTGTTCATGCTCAAGTCTCTCCCCGGCCTCACAGACGCGCTGTTTGAATGGCCCGAGTGGTATGCCAGGGAAGGCCACATTGAGTCGGAAAATTATCCCTTCTTTTCCTTGTCCCCGGAGGCAGACAGAAAGCACAGACATGCGATCGAGTCCCTCTTCGTCCTCCGTAATTCAGCGACCAACGAACCCAACGCGCTAGAGCTGGCCGACTGCCGGCGAACACAACCTCTCATCTTTGATGCGCTCAACAACCTGGATCCGGAGTCGGACGCCAACACAGAGTTCATTCTCAATATCATCGAACTTTTGCAGGCCATCTCTTCTCGCGTCGCTCTTCCCCACCCGGACTTTGTAGAGCGAAGCCCACTCCAGACCTTGGTTCAGATCGCTGGTCGCTCGTCGAATCGCACTCTCATCATTTCTGCCCTTTCGGTTCTTGGACAGCTGTTTATGCATGCTTCGAATGTATCGCGGCTTGAAACTGAGTCACCTGCCCTTGAGGCTTCGATACGATACCTTCCGCTCTTCATGGACAAGCTTCTCGTCGAGGCCGCTTTGAACTACCTATATGCACACCTTTCACATCCGCCGATGGCAAAGGCATTCCTCCTGCACCCATCCATGCCAAGTACTCTGAGGGTCCTCGTCAGCCTTTTGCTCTTGGAGCAAGTAGAAGAAGAAGTTTCTGTAGATATTACTGGCTCTGTGCGCACGATATCTGCGAACACGACCTTTGCCGCGCCAGATCATGATCTGACGAGCGAAGAGTTGGATCGACTGTTGCCCATACCGGAGCCAACGCGGTGTTACGAATGGTACGTTCCCCTGTCTGCGTAGTATGCACCACCCTCACCTCACGTGCTAGGATGAAAACCATGTTCGTTGCACAGCCAGATGGCGAACTCACGCAAGTCGACTTTTGGAACCTTTACAAGGATGCGTTCACGCCACACGGCGAGCTTTTCCCGGTACTCGTGGCGTCAGACGTGATAAAAAATGTTAACGTCGTGTTCCCGCAAGCCCAAGCTATGGTGCTTCCTGGGCCACCCCAGCGATTTGTGGTCCGTGGAGTTAGTCGGAGGAAGGAAACACAAACAAGTCAACGATTCAAATGTCAGTGGGAGAGATCCCAGTGCAGTGCGACTCCTGCTTCAAGTGCTGGTGAACTGTACGATCACCTAGTTCAGCATATTGACGATATCGAAACAAGTCATGCATCGTGTCTCTGGTCTACTTGCGGCGCTGCACGAATGCCCAAATCGCACCTGAGACTGCATGTCCTTACACACATACCCTGCTCGCAACCACCCGCCAGACACCCATCGCAAGATGATAATATCACAATCGCCGTAGACGACAACTACCCACTAGCGAATCCGACTTTACGCCCGCCGCCACCGCCGAGATCCACGTCAGTCAAGTTCCCTCGCCCAGTGGTTGACCCCCCGTCCGGCTCTCTCACAGCGCTGCTTATAATCCGCATCCTGTTTCACACTTCGTTCGTTGCGGCAGACCTAGCACCCCGACCGGACGGCGAGCGGTTCGGGTTCCCCGGTGTGGTGGAAGAAGACGAGGGGGAGGTCATGAGTGAGGACTATGGCGGTGAGGTGGAAGGAGAGAGAAAAGGACGCAGGGCGTTTGTGGGAGTGAGGAGGATGTTGGAAGGTGTTAGGATGAAGGACGAAGCACTGGCGAGTTGGATTGCAGAGATGGTCGATGCAGGATTCGACGGATTGCTGCAGTAGCAGGCGTTTGATGGGGGTCGGAGTGGCAGCGTAAAGGGCCTACAGTGATTGATACCTGTGGTGCTCTGACATGATATCGCTGAGTGGTACCCACCTTGTAGTCGATGGTCATCACTTACGAGTTGCCGTCTCAAACCTGAGGTTTTACTATGCCATTGCTAATCTTATAGTACACGATCGACGAGTCTTCGGAGCAAATCGCTACAAAGAGGGCTCTGGGTGCGTCCGCAAGTTGGTCGCTTAGCGCAGCGAATGCATCTCGAATCCTGCCAAGGTCAAGGGGGATGGGGGATAAATCACCTGGAGGGCTATGCGAACGTACCATGACGTGCTAATGGATTCCGCTAGCCCGCATGGCACGACGACACACGTTGACGGTCCCTCGCCTGCAGTCTGTCAGCAGGGTCGCTCAATCAGCTGTACAGACTAGCACTTCGCAAAGCGAGTAGTACGCACGAGTGACGGCCGAAGGCCCTTGATCGCGCCACGTCCGCACTTTGCGAGTTCGAGCAGTTGAACGTCGGTCCATTTCTGTGCTGCGTGCACGACATGGTGTTGGTTTGGGGTACTCATCGCGCACACGAGGGGAACGACATACCCAGCGTGACGTCGTTGAACGTCTGGAAAAGTACGCCTGCAGACTTTGGATACTTGCTGATAAGCTCTGTGAGACGGGGATGCTGCATGTGGTGATGAACTGGCCTGCGGTACCAAACGCGGTGAGGTACTTACAGATGGGTGAGACTGCATGGTGGACGAGCGCCAGTATGACTTGACTGACCTAACGTTCGTATATAATACCCCTCTTCACACACCACCGTCACCCAGACCTCTCATGAACACCCCGCGAACATCATTAAAACCAGGCTCAAGATACTCTTTGATAGTCAACAAGATCTTCCAGGTATGCATCCCCACTCTAAGTGTTGAGTATTAGCCTCAGGGCTCTTCATGACAGGGCCTTAGCCCCGCCCAGATCTCACCCAGTGAGACGGAACATCAATTCTGGAGAGCATTCTTTACTCTCGAGCTCGAGCACGACTTCCTCAGCGCCCTCCTGACCGCGTTGCCCAAGGACGAGTGTCTACACGCGCACAAGGTCTGGCTTTCCTTAGTCAGCGCAACTACGCTCGCGTATGCTGACTAGCATGGGCGCCGCCCCGTTAGTAGTCGGTTCTGAACTTGCTGTTCGTAACGTGCGTCAGTTTTGCGGCTAGAAACGATGAGGATGCAGTCGTCCGACTACGGGCGATTGAGACGCTGTCGGTTGTGTTGCGATGCATACTGGCAAAGAGCCTCGCAGGGTGGGAGGTCATGGTCGCATTTGCTGGTGAAATCAGCGAGAGTGACAGAGTGTTTATGGTGAATTGTGACTAGCCGCATGCAGCAGCCGAGTGGTTGATATACTCTCTCCAGGGGTTCGTCGGGCTGATTGCTCACGTTCTTGGGGATGACAAAGCTCCTAGTACGTTTAGGTTCGATGCCTAGTTTACGTTGTAATACTGACAGCCAAGGAAGCTGCCATACGACATCGAGTCCTCCAGCTAGCTATTGTATATGCCAGCAGCATAAACCAGCTGAGTCCCGGTGCATATCTACTACGCATAGATCTCTTTCCCGCGCTAGTGAAGGTTCGTTGGTGACTTGGGGCCATAGAAATCTGCTGACTCGATTTACAGCTTGTAAAATCGCCTGAAACAGAGCGCTATACGTTCGAAGCAACCCTCTTGCTTTCCCTACTCGCCAACTTTCATAGATCAGATGCTGCAAAGCTTAATCCGTACCTCCAGCATATCCGGGACACTGGCGATATGGAACTAATGAAGAAAATATGCTGGGCCGCAAATTTCGCTTGTGATACTGCTGTTAGGTGTGCCCAGGCTACTTTAAACGCGGGACAGATACTGGAACTATACATTCAGGGCATACCAAGATATTTTAGACGATTCAGTACCAACGTTCGCAAAGACAATTGGGCAGTTGATCACGTCTCTGAGACCCGACCGCGCACTGTCCTCGCAGCCCCTAGACCCGCCGCGGGAGCTGTTTAAAAACCAGTGAGCCTATTGCTTCGTCACATTTCCCGACCTTTGACGGTGAATGCGACTCCCAGGCCCATCGAAGCCAGCATCTCCCTTCTCCCGCTTTTTGAGTTCCTCTTTTTTAACCCACTCTTTACGCAAGTATTCACGGATACAGCATCTGGCAGCGAGGAGACGGCCTCGTCCAGAATCCCACCCTTGTCATATACAGTCTTATCATTATCCTCATATTTATTAACGCATGGGACATCGTCTGCTTCACCCCGAGCGATGGCATATGCAAATCTCGCGATGAATACGTTGCTGGTTATGGCTGAGAACCCGAGAATGATGGATGCATTTTGCGGACAGTCTGGGCAACCCATCAGACTTTGTCGTCAGGTATGTTGTTTTCTGGGAGACCGTCCAAGTTTATTGACTACGTGCTTTTGAACGTAGCGATTGCCACTGTTGCCTACGCCGATGTCGATACGATCCCCGGTTTGTGCTTTGCTCGATTGTTGCGTGTTATGGTTTCGGCACAACCTCCATAAACGCCTCGAAGTGTACACTTACACGTGGGTTCCTCTAACGTGTCGCTCGGCAACTCCCCCCATGTCTAAATGTTAGTGTAGTACGTGCACCTGGACATGTCACCGTGTCATCTGGTATCTGCAAAAGGTGCGAATGAGGATAGGTAAGTATGATGCGCTGATGTATGTACAGCACTTCAATGGAGTTTTGCAGACTATGAGTGGTTGGAACTCTGGAAAGCGATTATTGCAATGCTCGGGTTCCTAGCCAGCAAGTTAGACCAGTTAACCATGACAGGTGGCGTCGAGAATCTGGTGCAAGAGGTGGGTGACGAGAGCGACTGAATATGGTCACGCGACTGAAACAAGCTGGAGGCACTCCGATTGGTGGATTTTGCACTATCAAAAGCAGAATTTTTTTTAGCAACGCCGAGTGACGTTCACGTATTTATTGTACGTCACACTCGTTATCTCGAAAAAGTTTGCTGATGAGGTGGCCCGGAAATAGTACGAGTTGGTTCGGTCGGCCGATATTATTCGAAAGCAGACGGGGATTCTGCAAACACTAGCGCACCGAGGCTCCATGGACCGGAGGTCGTCGCTTCGGTCAGAGTGTGTGTCCAGGTCGCTCAAGCGTGTGTTGGCCATGATATCTTACTATGAGGTGGAGATAGCGGGGAGTGGTGCGCAAACTGCGAGGGAATCATTGCGTATCGTTTCCCGACTTGTGGACAAGGATGGTGTGCAGGGCGTGCAAGAGCGACATGAGGGAGAAGATCCGCGGTGAGTTGCATGATCTGACGAATGAGAGTCGCAGACGGCGTTGACCCTGTGAGAGCTGCAGTGACCGAGGGGAAGATGTCATCGGATTCATTCGCTACGGTTGCGCCGATGGGCTCGCACTGATGCCGTGAGAGCAGGCGAGCAGGCGGGCAAGCGTGTAGGCTGGGCTTGCAGTATTTGGGAGCAGGGCCAGACATTCTGGCAATTGGATTACCACGGGGCTCCGCTTCCGTAGTCGTATCCTCGTTTGGTATACAGTTGCATTACTATCACGTCAAAGACTCCGGTGCACAGAGCTGGCCGAGCTGGAGGAGAGGACGTCCTCTGAAAGCTTGAAGCTGCCTGTTCAAGCTAGAAAACGCTGCACAGCTTTACCACGTTAGATGAGCGCTAATCAGGCTTTGAGTCGGTCTCGCGTGGCAGGGCTCAGATAAACCATAAAAGGAAGGTGGCAGCAGAAAAAAGTTTTTCGTGCCGTGTTTGAGGTGATCACGTTGCGCATATCGACCCCGAGCATGGACGAGTCCCGCTCGCCGTCTTGCCCGCCCTCGTCCTCGCCCTCGGCCACGGCGACGACCTCCACGGACTGCATACACAACCAGCGCACCAAAAAGACGATAGACATGGTCGGATAGCGCGTTATCGACGCGATTCCCAGACCCGACACCGGTCATACAAAAGCGTAATCGACTCGGTGTCGGAACCTGGCTCGGTGAATATCCTTCAGCTATATCTCTCCTCTCGCAGCCTGTCCTTTCCTTCTCGTCCTCTCTTCCTCATCCCCACCCATGGCAGCCCTGCGCTCCGCATCTGCTCTCAGGCTCGCCCGCCTCGCCGCCTTCCCAAGGCACACCGTGCGGTGCCTTGCAACGGCCAAGGCCCCCTCCTCCCTCTTTGACTCTCTCGACACATTTACCGACAGGCACGTCGGTCCAGACGACAACGAGACCTCTTTTATGCTCTCCAGGCTTGGCTTCGACTCTCTCGATGCCTTTTTAGCCGCTACCGTCCCCCCGGCCATCCGAATCCCCGCCACCACCGTCAGCAATGCGTCCATGCCAGCTCTCAGCGAGTCCGAGCTTCACGCCCGTGCAAAGGCCCTCGGCGAACAGAACGGTCAGTTCAGGAGTTACATTGGTATGGGTTACCACAATGCCGTCGTACCTCCCGTCATCCTCCGCAATGTAAGCATGCTTCACTCCCCACCTCTTCACTTGTCTGACGCCATCACAGGTCATGGAGAATCCAGCCTGGTATACTCCGTACACCCCGTACCAACCGGAAATTGCCCAAGGTCGGGTCTTGCGACTGCTCTTCCCTTCATACGTCTAAATTTGGCAATAGGCCGTCTTGAGTCCCTCGTCAATTATCAGACAATGATTGCGTCCTTGACAGCCATGGATATTGCGAATGCTTCCCTTTTGGACGAGGCCACTGCCGCAGCCGAAGGCATGGTCATGGCCTTTGCACATTCCGGCCAGAAGCGCAAATCCTTTTTCGTGGATAGTAGCGTGCTTCCACAGACCGTCGCCGTTCTTCGTACCCGCGCCAAGGGGTTTGGGATTCGTCTTATCGTCGGGGACTCCCGCATCGCCTTCAATGACCCCAAATTGTGCACTGACCTCGCCGGCGTCTTGCTTCAGTATCCTGATGTAAACGGTCAAATTTCCGACTATCGAGAACTTGCAGACCGGGTTCATGCCAGTGGGGCGCTCGTCGTCTGCGCTACTGACCTTCTTGCTTTGACCTTGCTCACCCCACCTGGCGAATGGGGTGCTGACATCGTCTTGGGAAATTCAGCGCGCTTCGGCGTCCCCGCAGGCTACGGAGGACCTCATGGTGCCTTCTTTGCTGTCACAAATTGTCTGAAGAGGAAGATGCCTGGCCGGTTGGTTGGGAGGAGCAAGGACACGCTGGGGAATCTGGCGTACAGGCTGGCTTTGCAAAGTCAGTGACTTATAGTCCGATGTTGAGTGGAAGCTCACGTTCATAATTAGCGCGAGAGCAACACATCCGTCGGGAGAAAGCAACAAGCAATATTTGTACCAGCCAGGCTCTCCTCGCAAATATGGCCGCCATGTACGCTATATACCACGGTCCTGTCGGTCTGGCGCGCATTGCGAAGAAAGTCCATTTACTCACACAACTTCTCCACGCAAGTGTTGAGCGTCTTGGGTTCAAAGTCGTCAACGACGCCTATTTTGATACACTGACTGTTGACGTTTCTCCTGTCTGCAAAAATGCAGAGGTCGTCCATGCTGCGGCTGCTTTCAAGTTCATCAATCTCCGGAGGATAGACAGTACACACGTCGGTGTTACTCTTGACGAGTCCGTCGGTCATGAGGATCTTAAAACCCTGGTCAGCATATTTGCCACGGCTGCATCCGGACCTACAGGGGTACTTGCTAGCATTCCTGAGCCTATTACCACTGCCATTCCTTCGTCACTTGTTCGTACCTCCGAATTCCTCCCCCACCCCGTGTTTAACACACACCACTCCGAGACCGAGATGCTCCGCTACATCTTCCACCTTGCATCCAAGGACCTGTCGCTCGTTCATACCATGATTCCACTTGGTAGCTGTACCATGAAACTAAACAGCACCTCTAGCATGATCCCACTAACTTGGCCAGAATTTGGAGGTGTGCATCCATTTGCTCCAGTCGACCAGGTGGGGGGGTATACGCAGATTCTCAAGGTTTTCTCAAATCTATGGTTAGTGTTGTTTGTCAGACTGATAGTCGCACAGGAACTCGAGACAGACCTATGCAAGATCACCGGATTCCACTCCTGCTCCGTACAACCAAACTCGGGTGCTGCTGGTGAATATGCTGGCTTGACCATCATTCGCGCGTACCACGAGTCGCGTGGTGAGGGCCATCGCGATGTATGCTTGATCCCTTTAAGCGCTCATGGTACCAATCCTGCTGTATGTCGGATCCTTATTAAAAGGTACCGTCAAGCTTACATTATAGCTGTAGTCCGCTGTTATGGCTGGTTTGAAAGTTGTCCCTGTCAAGACCCATGCAGACGGAAACCTAGATCTCAAGGATCTCAAGGCGAAAGCTGAGAAGCACAAGAACAACTTGGCTGCGTTCATGGCAAGTTCCACTTTCCCACACTTGCCGGCTAACTTAATCTGTCCCTCAGATCACGTACCCCTCAACATTCGGCGTATTTGAAGATGGCGTCGCAGAAGCGTGCAAGACTATACACGAGAACGGTGGGCAGGTGTACCTGGACGGTGCGAACTTGAATGCTCAGGTCGGCCTAACGAATCCCGCCACTTGTGGCGGAGATGTGTGCCATCTTAACCTTCACAAAACCTTCGCTATGTAAGCGTGCTTCATCGTTGTAGAGGCGGGTCTAATCATTCTGCCAGCCCTCATGGTGGCGGTGGACCTGGGGTTGGGTAAGCGACGACATTCAACTTAGGACTTTCGATGTCTCTCACCCATCTTCCCTAGTCCCATCTGCGTTGCCGAACATCTCGCTCCATTCTTGCCTTCCCATCCCCTCGTTCGGACTGGGGGAGGTAAGGCGATTGATGCGGTCTCCGCAGCGCCTTTCGGGAGTGCTTCCATTCTTTTGATCTCCTGGGCCTACATCAAGATGCTAGGCGGTAATGGTCTGTCTCACTCGACGAACATTGCACTCCTCAACGCGAACTACATGGCCCAAAGACTTGCGGGACATTATACCCTCCGGTTCAAGAATGCCAATGGCCGTGTCGCACATGAACTACTTATTGACCTCGCAGAGTTTGACAAGGCTGCCGGATTGAAAGTCATTGATTTCGCTAAGAGGCTGCAGGTGAGTAGACAAGCCCTGACTGTGATGATAAGACTGAATGACATGTATAAAGGATTACGGATTCCACCCGCCAACATGCTCGTGGCCTATTTCGACGTGTATGCTTATTGAACCTACCGAGTCCGAGACCCTTCAGGAAATAGACAGGTCGGTATTCATTGTTTGGAGGTTGTATCCACGAGTGATTGACTTGTCTGTTTCACATAGGTTTTGTGACGCCATGATTCAAATTTGCCAGGAAGTCGACGACATTATTTCGGGAAAACAGCCGAAGGACAACAACCTCCTTAAGAATGCCCCCCATCCACTCTCTGCCATCGTTGTGTCCGACAAGGAATGGAACCAGTGCGTTAATTTCCTTGCTACGATTGACGATGCTAATAACTCGCCCTAGCCCATATTCTCGGGAGGAGGCCGTTTACCCTATGCCCTGGCTCCGAGAGAAGAAATTCTGGCCGACAGTTTCCCGCATTGACGAAGGTAAGCACTTAGAAGTGTTTTTTTCGCCTTCTCAACTGACTGGTGTGGTTAAGCTTTCGGTGACCTCAACCTCATCGTAAGTTCAAAGGTTTTAGTATTGTTAGGTCTTCATTATTGATTCAATCCATTTTCTAGTGTGGTTGCCCGACGGTGGAAGAGCTGGCGTTCTAAATATATTTATCTTTTTTTTTCTAGACTTTTATCATAGACGATGCCTAGGGGTTACATAGGGGGTTTCTCTTCTCTCATCAGAACTTGTCATCACTCGCGTCATGTTCAACCACACACGCACTGTATGATACCACTTGGATTGTAGCTACCACCACACAGCCAGTCCAATGGCACATAGAACGATTGATGATCATTCCATACTATTGTCTACCAACTACATGGCTCCCTCTGGCTTGATGACGAACCCTCTGAGATTAGCAGGAAGACTTTCCCACAGCTCAGGAAGATATCTCCGTATCCGCATAGCAACTTCGTCCTGCTGGTTCGTCTTCGTCGCGAACGTCAAGAGTACCTGAGCAGTGTCCAAGTTTGGCTTGACGTCCTTTTGATTCTTGCCCATCTCCAGACAAACCATCTTGACTGCCTCGTTCAACATCCCGTTCCGACACATGCATTCCACGTATGCGTTCCAATTACCCTGGTTGAGTGAAAAAGACCGCTCGGAGAGCTTCTTGGTTACTTGCTCCACAAGCGGCCATGCATGGGCATACCCACATGCATCCAGGATGATTGAGACACTTGCATGATCGTACGCCTCGCTGATGAGGAGCACTTCCCAGACTCTGTACGCTTCGGCGAAGAGCCCGACGCGTTGGTATGCGTCCATCAGCTGGTTCCAGAGTAGGGTATCGGGGGTGATAGACGGATCGAGGGTGAGGTGATCGTGCACTCTGCGCACGGACGCTGCGAGTCCAAGGGTATCTTCTTCAGAGGTGCCTTCTGCGAGCTTGGCGAGCCGCCTTAACAGGGATGCATAGACGTAGGGGGTAATCTCGACGCCGGACCGGCGCATGTCTTTAACGATCTCAAAGTAGTGCCAGATGGACGGCAACGTGGGTCCGTTGTCAAAAGAAAGGCGGGAGAGTGTGTAGAGGATCCATCGGTATCCTTTAACACCGACGTTCTTTGGGTGTTCGTTTCCCATCACCCTTCTGTACGCCTTTAGAGCGTCGTCAAAGCTGGACGAACAGCGCATACCCATGACGATGAGCGATGCGACCGCAACGGGACCATCGGGCTTGATCTCTCGGGCTTCCATGTCTGCAAGAAGGTCTACGGCAAGTTGAGAATATCTTTGCACGTCGGCAGAGTTCGCCATAGCACGCAGTAGGGTCCCATACATATAAGCATCAGGTCCCTGTGAACGCTGACGACCGAAATGTCGTGTCGCAGTAGCATCGGAAGACGATGGTGAGACGGCACGGGAGAGTTCCCGGTAAAGCTCTAGTGCTTCGTCTATGGGTCCGTCGTCCTGGCCTCGAAAAGCAGAATCACAAAGAGCAGCGACGAGAGGTTGGACAAGAGGGGCATCTGGCGTCAATCCGCGCAGCTTGAATTGACTATAGACTGAGTGAGCCCCGGAGAGGTCGCCTGCCTTGACGGCATTGCTGAGCAGAATTGACCATTGCAAGGGACTAGCTTTCGTCTGCAAGGCCTCTTCCACATACTCCAAATCTGTTACCTGGCGACTGGAGCGTAACATCACGGTGAGGGTATGCGGTGTAACCTTGTACCCTTCCTTTCGAAAATCCTCACAAAGCCTGAGCGCTGATGCGATACCGCATTTTTCAGCCTCGTTCTCCAAACTCTCCTCCTGCTCTGCTTGGATGGCAGTGGATTTGACGACGCGTTTGATAAATCGTCTTTGGAATTCCTCCTTCACCTCGGCGGCTTGCTGGGGTTCGTTTAGTTTCATAAAGCCTTCGTAAAGCATCTCCGCGAGGCTTTCGTCGTAGCGAAAGGAGTAGCTTTCTATTCGATCGAAAGCACTGTAGAACTCGTTGACGGGAGCACCCGCGTTGAACAACGCCCTGAAGAGCATCCGAAATGTATTATTATTTGGCTTGCGCCCCGAGTGAGCCATCTTCGACATGGCATGCCGTATGACTTTGGGTTGACCATTGTCAGCGCAGTAGTCGAGAAACGCGTGCCAGTGCTCGAGAAAAGGTCGGATGTTTCCTGGCTTCTCGTGCATTTGGCTGAGCCAGTTGAGGAGGGTCTGGAGGTTACCGTTCTTGAGCAGCCCTTGCAGGATGTGGTTGTGAACGTCGGCATCGACACGAAGACCGCAGAGAGGCGTCAGCTGACCGAGTATTTTCTCGACCAAGGCCAAGTCTTGTTGTCTAGCGGATACGGCAAGCGTGCCGAGGGCGTGCATCACTTCATCCGCAGATAATGCAGGCTTTTCGCAAGGGCTTCCCGGTAGAGAGTCGAGTACTTGGTTGATGTGGGAATGGATCGCAGTCAACTTGTTCGGCGTCGCTCGTGACGTATTACCAGAATGGTCTATGTGGGGAGTAGAGCAGTATGAGGATCGCGTATGCGTTGTGTTGAGCCATCTTGTGATGCCTGGAGTGATCACGGCCCGCTTGGTGGTACTGCTACGAGTGACTACGCGATGAACGCTGATTGCGACGCATTCCAGTCGAGAAGAAACGCGGCTCAAGGACATTCATGCGCACAAAGATCGTCTACGCACATAGAGAAATATTAAGCAGACAAGTTCGCGCACGACCAGTTGAAGGAGACGATACCTTGTAGCCGCTAGACGGGTGTGACGCCTGGCAAAGAACTCGTGGGAAGACGAGCCAGTGCTACGGACACGTTTGCTTCGTTGACATTTCCTCCATAGACCACAAACATCACCATGTCGGAAAAACTCAAGGAATTCATGGACGTCCCCCAAGAATTCATCAGGGATGGAAACCAGGTCAGTTATGCTCTCTGGGTCTCGCAAGAAACTGTCGTTCACTCGCTGTCTAGTTTTTGACTCGCTGCACGAAGCCTTCACAAAAAGGTACTCCGTCCAGCCTCTTGTTCCGAGTCACTCCTCTGAATGTCTTTTTAGAGTTCATCCAGATCTGCAGAGCGGTCGCAATTGGCTTTGCTGTCATGGGATTCATTGGCTACTTCGTCAAACTCATCCACATCCCAATGTGAGTATCATACCACCCTCGTGCTTTATTCCAGTCTCAAACGACACCCTCAGAAACAACATACTTGTGTGCGTACCCTATTATTATTCACGACCGATATCGCACTGAGCCAGAGGCGACAGTGGTGGTGCATAGTCTACCCAGCTCATGTGTCATTGCTTCCTGTCCCTCGCCCTGAATCTACTATCCCTTGTAATTCGCTCCCTACACCGAGAGCCGTTACTGTCACGTCCTACCCCCGCTTGGTGATGCAGTGTTACTTGACCTGCGTGCAGCAAATAATGCGTGCTTTATGCCGCGAAAGCAGCGAGTGCCACGTCTATGGACTTTGTCATACTGACTCGCTGGATTCTTCCGGCGTTTCTAAGCAAAGTCCATCTGGCGTCGACGTGGGGTCGGATACTGAAGCAGCTCTAGCACTTGGCAGCACTGTTTCTGACGATGAGCTCGAGTGCCTTTGTCCGCGCAGAAGAGTCGCCCACAAAGATATCAGGCCCTGCTTCGCGGTATCAGGGATGAGAACAACATCACCCAAGGCAACTTACCTCCCGCGAGCCAAACACAACAAACGCGCCCAACGGAACTAGAGTGGAAGTGAGTAGCGCGAGTGAGGTGACCATACGCAGATCTTACGAGCGGCCGGGAGCATGTATGTCACTTCTGTCTGCACATCGCTTAGAGACAGAATCACAGAACTGCCAGGGTTCTGTCCATTAGGACCAAGCCCTCGAGGTGGGTATAGACTTACGTGAGAGTGACGCACGAGTGAAGGCAGAAGAGGCCGAGCCGAAAGCAGATTGAACGTGATGGTGTCCGGGTGGCGAGCGGGAAGGACGTCTTGATGATCTTCCATTGTCGGTAGTATTGGACCGTTATGACGGCTTGCACGATTCCATCGTGAAGAGAATAGTGAACATGCTATCACAGGCACTCACCTTCCAAAGCGAGGATTATGATCATTATTGCGGCGCAGAAGGACGGAACGACGAGGGCACTACACGTAATGGCAGTCAGTATGCAACCACATGATGCACGCACGGGTCAACGGACGGCCGATGAGGTCGGATGATGCAATATAACCCGTTTGAACCCACCGACTGCGGCTGCGATGTGACAAACTAGGTCAAGGTTTAATCCAACTGCTCTGAAAATACAAGCTGCTACTTACGATACCTGCGCCAACCGAAAAGACGAAGAAGACCAAGTAAGGCGTGCCAAGCATCTAAGCACGAGGCACGTCAGAACAGGAAGCATCCACACGGCTGGACGGCCACTAAGTACCAGAATCGAGTACAGCGGTCGAGGAATTCGACCAAGGACCGGGCACTCTGGACATTGCAACGTTGTCCACGTCTGCGCGATGACATCAGTAGCCTGCAACGACACCCGTCTGAACTTACGTGAAAAACGATCGCTAGTCCAGCAACCACTGCCCTAATAGTGGTGTCCAAAGTTTATAGGGTATCCACAATCGTCAGAGAGACGCAACATACATCGGAGCTGTACCATATATCATGCTGGCCTGTGCCAGACAAAACTTAGAGTTTCGGTCATCTACACCAACTCCAGCATATAGGCTACCTAGTGATGGGTCATATCTCGCCCGCAGGTGGCCCCGTCACTTACTAAACACAGTGAATGACCGAGTAGACCGTCCAGATAATACAAAAGTTGATGATGGTCGAGTGCCAGATCACCTTCCTGCAAATCGAGGCTGTCATAACCACAACCGGCAGACCAATTTGCCCTCCACTGATGTGCAAAGCAAGATACACGGAGGTCAAATGCTGGAGATCAAGCGGGTACAAGTGGTCTACAGTGGACGGGAGTATGTTCATTATTCAGTTGAAGCAACGCGTCGAGAGCGCGTACTGGGTATCATGCTTCGTGGGCGGCGGATCTTCGAGAGAAAGGTGGGACTAATGACGAGAGGCTGAAGCAGTAACACGGGAAGCTGGAGCGGCGGTCCTGTGGGGTGAGGTGGACCGGAGAAATACTAGTCGGGTTCTTATAGGTCCAAGTACGATGTGATGGAGAGCATGGTCAAAGCCCGGATGGGGCCGCAAGAACGCGGGGCCGCCCACTTGCCCATGTACCGAGAGCGCCCTGATAGGATATATAACCTATCCAGCTTGCATGGACTCACCAGCCGGACCGCGCAGATCCTCGTAGATCTAACCTCGATAGTAGCCAAATCGACCGGAAATGAACAGACACGGCTTCAGAATAGGAAAATTCGATCACAAGAATGTGCATTCGGTGTTCCGAGTTTAGATAAATGAGTGATAGCGCAAGGCGAGATAACACAAGACACAATGAAGGGACACGCGTCGTACATGTCGGATTTGCTTCCCTTCATTGATCATCGAGTATCAATGAGTAAAAGTGGAAATCGCGATGACGGCGGAGCAAGCTCGACAGCGGGGACAAACTGGGAATCTACCACAGGCACACCGTATTTCAGGACCCCAGTTATTCTGTCCCCATTCTCCACGGGAGTAACTTCAGCCGCCTCGGGTGCGAGTGGAAGTAGGGCCGAGATAAGCATTTGTGTCCTCGAGATGCAATCCAACGTACTGCGGTCCACGTCATGTTGAGAGGAATCAGCCAACTGTAGCAACGCTGAGACGTTAGTGGGCCATCAATGTTAGATAAGGCATGCATACATGTGATCGCATTGCGCGCTCTAGCACTGCCACTTCTGCATCTTTCCATTTGGAAGCAAGGTGCCAGAGGAATAAAAGGTCATGCAGTATGTCCAGAGTGTTTCTATCATCTATGCTCCGGACGAATGCGGTTGAAAACTTGGTGATTATTCTCCGGGAGACATTCACTAGATAGGACTGACAACGACTCATGCCCAGGTTATGAATGGATGAAGAGAGCAAGTATAGGCACTCCATCATCGGCGGAGACGGGTGTTTACACATGGATCCTATAGTGGTGTTAGCATAACCTAATGGCGAACAAGTAACGTACCAGGGTGCGTTTGCCATATCGCTACGTTCTGGACATAATATGACACTGTACCGGAAACCACATGTTCCTCCCAGCATGACATGACTCGTTCAAACAACGCATTCATTTCCTCTCGGAAGTCTTGAGAATACAACGTGAATACTTCATACGGCCAGCATATATCGGTAACTCACTGGCAGCTACGTCTTGATTGCATCCAACATTATGAACGAAAGACGAAGTGGAGAGCTCTTGTGCTATGTGAGCATGGAAAACAAGTCTGCTCATAGCTGTTTCGATGTCTTTCGAAAGGGTTGAGAGTAAGGTATGTCATGGGACATTCAGCTTACCACGACCAGCCATGAGCTCCTCGGAAGAAACTTTAAGCGATGATGCCACTCTGATGCACAGCGCTTGTGCTTCTGGACGGTACGCTTCGATAAGGTCGGTAATCAACCCCCTGTAGCAAAGTAATGCGAGGCTTGCGGGATCACAACTAGGGACGCACCTGCTGCTTTCACCATCCGCAAACATTCTAGACAGATCCTTTTGCAGCGAGGCAGCGGCGTCGTCCAGGGTTGCCAAAGCTTCGTGCAGCTGCGGAGCCCTCCCTTCCAGTCGCCGTGTTAGTGTTGTCTTGTACGTGTCAAAGTCAGGGTCAATGGATGAAGGCCCAGTTTTGGCTTGAAACTGGTCAACTGATGGAGAATGGTACAGGCTGCAAAGAGGCGAGAACGTGTCTAGGTGACGTAAGTGTCGAATCGTCCACAAATTTCAGATGACCTCCGCACCCTCGTTGTTCGTTCCTGGGGACCTAAGTGCTTCCGAGAAGTCGCTCTCTGCACGTGCAAGTACTGCCTTCCAAATCCCCGTAATGCGTGTACCAAATACGTCGTCCAGGAGGTCGGTGAGATAGGCTATTTCAGGTGCCTCGAGACCCGAATATACCACCCACTTCCACAAGGATGATCGAATATTCCAAACGGCACTCACTGCATCGAGCGACGCAAGCCACTTTGCGAACGCTACACGGAGATTCGACGTTGACTGACTGAACCAACTACCCAGTTTATCACGCAACACTTCCTGTGGAAGTGAGGACGAAACCGATGATAGGTCAACAAAGGGTCGGTATGCTCGAATATTTGCAGGTAGGAGAGAGACGTAAGCGGACGAGGGAAGCGAGTTCAAGATTGCTTGAGTGTCTAAAAGCAGCTCAGCAGGGATGTTGGCTAGAGGGGCATATGAAGGTTCAGACTGTATACTGTCTAACACAGTCACGGCAAGAGAGCGTGCTGGCGGGGAGGCCTTAAAGACAGCGCGTGCGGTACTGAGTGTCCGCGAAATTGCCTCCAGAGTCGTTCTTGTCAAATGCTTGACAGCGGTCGCAACGGCCTTCGTGGGGGGGTTTTCTACATGTTCAGAGATCTTCTCAGCTCCCGGGGGACTCCCATTGACTGGTGCTATACCGCTGAGTTCAGGAATATCAAACCCTTTAATAAGTAGAGCATTCAGGGTTCGAGTCCTTTGAGAGAGATAAATCGTTAACGTCTCCGTAAGTGGTCGAGAGTCGAGAATATGAAGCGTCAAAAGGGTAGTGCAGGTCTCCTGAGACAAGCGATGTTATAATCTGAAAAAACGGGGACTAAAATAGACGAACTTCGCAAGTTTTATCATACGACCTCAGTGATAGCATGGCCCTGTGTATGATCTGAGTACGGAAATGGGATACAGTCTCCCATTGTCGCTGAATCAAAGGGAACTGCTCCTGTAATAAAACCCATCAGGAGATGTTTTGTGGCCTAGGTTAGCAGCTGACCAGCATATCAATGCCGCATTGCGTCCAACCTTCATCATCCTTAGCATCATCACGAACCAAAGCTCGATGGACGACGCGCGCGAGAAGGAACAACCAAGCAGCTTGAAAGTACCTCTCACGTTCAATCAAACGCCATAAATATTCTGGGGCGTCCAGAAGTAGCTTTATATGCGCGGAAAGTACCTGGAGCGTCTGCAAATGCGAATCTAGACGCTAACACGGTTAACTTACGCAGGTGAATGAGGCCGGCCAACTTGCCATCCTTTCCGCTTTGTGAGACGTGATGCTGAGCGCTAGGCACCCTTTGAGACCGAATCGTAGCTGTAGCCCCCTCTAGGGCTTCTTGTACGTGCTTCGCAGACACTGCAATGGACATGATCGAGGAGGAGGCTTGAAGTAAATCACGGTATCGTTCCCTACGCTTTCCAAGTATCGTCAAGGAACAAGGCAGAGGCCAGGTGCTTCCACGCACCCAACCATAATTCGAAGGTCTTCCCGCTTTGCTTCGGCATCAGCCCTGATTGCAAAATTGGTCAACACCTCAAATGTACGGGAAACACACATCACCTCAGCTTGGCTTGCTTCGTTTTGACCTCTGCTATAGTATATTTTGCAAAGAGCTCGTCCGGTTGAATATCTACTGCATCGCCTGGCGATTTGTTGGAAGTGAGATTACCAGATTGTGAAATCGTCCGGCGTGACCTGTTTGCGGGGAGAGAAAGGGTGGACGCTACACCTGATGACAGAGGTAATTCCAGTGGTGCTTTGGACGAAGCCAAGGAGGCCACCGACGCCGTCGACGGTCGCCGAGCCATGGTCAACGTTCTCAATACCAGTAAACAGAGGGCGTCTATGAGGTATTGATTATGTAATAGTCGAATTTTGGATACATGGGACGGTACCGTGCTCAAGTGTGTAATCCTACGCAGCGATATTCAACAACTTCGCTCTCGCCAAGTATACACTATCTTCCCTCTATTTCGTTACTAGTTATTTCCGTGCCATCTATCTCGGCCGGACTAGGTTTTTGGTCAGCCGGAGGTGGTGCAGCGGTCGCGAGTTCGGATGGCCGTGATGAGTGTGAGGTCGAAGGGCTATTTTGGATGGGTGAGTTAGTAGCGGAGTTGGCTAACCGCTGGTCAAGTGCCTTGAGGGCGAGTGCCCTATAATTTGGATCAGATGCAACACCATTTTCTGAAAGGCAGCACGCATACCGTCGCCGCTCCGCCTCTGCTCTAGCACCACCAGGAAGTTGGCTGTACCCAGACTCAATATCATGAGGTACAGACGTCGGAATCAAATGAAATCGCGTTGCCAATCTATGGACGGCATTTCCAAGAGGCAATAGAGCGGGGCTAGAGACGACATGTAGACATGCAATGAGCGGGGGAAATTTTCCGAAACTCACTGGAGGAAAGGAGGGAACCAACTCGTAAGGGCAAATGTTTCGCTCCTGTCTCCATAGGTATTGGTGCCGCTGCCTACGTCTGCGTTGCGCTTATAAAAGCGGAGATATATCCACGAGACGAACCAGCCAAATTGGATGACGATATATGGGCACTGAAAACCGATGATTACCATGACAGTAGAAAAGGTGAGATACGCCATTGGTAAAGTCTACAGATATACAAATCAATGAAGCACACGGAGCACGGAGAATGATACCTACCTTGACGCGCACTTTGAAAAAGCCGAAGAGCTGTACTTGGTGTTCTGGAATCAGTTGCGTGAACGCGACCAATACACCGGTGAAAAGTGCCATCTGGCCGTGATATTGCATGCCATACCTGACGAAGCTAAGAGTGCAATCAACCGAGTGGTCACGGTCCCTTACAAGAATAGGTCTGCATTCCTGGTGGCGATGAACTCGATCCAATTGAAGGCGAACGCGATGAGATTCGGTACTGTAACGCAGACAACAATAAACTTCAATGTCTCCATTGTGCCCCATAATCGTTCAAAATAACGTAACGACGCTGGTATGACAGCCAGCGACACAAACAGCTGCGAGATATAAGCACGCAGAAAAAGCAAGGTCGTGGACATCATACCTCGATGATGCTGATCTCGACCAGGGCCGAGGTGGCAAACGTCCATGGGTAGAAGAGACTCGAGCCTGGCACGAGGGTCAACCATGGAATGTAGACGGTTCCTGTGGACCACCAGATCCAGAGGTACAAGGAGGTAGTAGCGATGGTCGCAGCTACAAAGCCGCGCGTGACCGGAGGCACCGAAGAGAGATATTGAAGGGGCGTCGATAGAATGGCCATTCCGAAGTGAACGGGTTATGCATAGACTTTTTGCAAGCTCACTTCGCCATGCAAATGACCTGTTTGCTCCTGTTTGTTCGAAGGCGCTCAAAGGTCATGTTACGTCAGCAAACTCACCCTCTTCCACTCCGTCACCATCCCCATGGCTGACTACAACTTTCGTCCGGGGGGTTCGCTCAAGCTCAAGGGCGGGGTTGCGGAGGGAGGTATCGTCAAGAAGTATGTATTCTCTGCTCGTCCCTCCCTCCGACAACGTCTCAGATCATCAGGAAGAAGAAATCCAAGTCGAAACCAAAACTCGACGATGTAATGGAACGGGATCATGAACAAGCCAAGGAGCCCCTCTCAAGAGAAGACATTGGTTCCACTCCAGGTTCTGCATCCGGAAGCAATCGTGCTTCCCCTTCGATTTCCAACGGAAACGAGAGGAAAACGGATGCAGAGAGGCGGTTCGAGGAAGCACAGCGTCGCAGAGTGAGTCTCAGATCAATGTTTTTCTACATCCATTGATCGTATTCTCAGCTCATGGGCAAAGTGGCCAGGATGGCACACAAGACACACAAAGATCGTGTCAACGAGTTTAATGCCAAGCTAGAGGCGCTGAGCGAGCACCACGATATTCCAAAGGTCTGATTGTGCAATGCGTGGTTCGTGCAGGCTCTCACGACATGTCTACAGGTTGGCCCAGGATAAAACCCGCGTAAATCGCGTCGGGCACCGCGCCCCCGGGAAGCAAGGTTCCGCAGTGTTCTATTATACCAAGCTGTGGCAGCTGCTATTGTGTTATGTCCTGGTTTCGCCAATTCGTGTACTCGCGCGCTGTATCGGACCAGGAATGTAAGATATTCGGAAAGCTCCAGGGGTCCCGTATTGTGAAATATTTGTTGTGTGGGTTTTCGATATAAGTAGTTAGGGAGGCACGGCTCATAAGTAGAGTTAAGTCCGCGACCTCTCTTGACCCTTTCCCTCCACCTTCCACTCGACCGCATCATGCAGACTGAGAAGAAAGGTCACATCTGCCCACCCTCTGATGCTAAGCATCCCGCAGATAGATGGGAATCACTCTACGTGTATGCCTTTATTTGCAAGTTTACCAGTCTGCGCTCCAAGGTCGAGGGGCTAGAGACTTCAATGGAGTGAGTGTCCAGTTCGCCTCAATGTCAATCGGGTTCCCCTTGCCACAACTTTCGATTTCACCTGATGACAGTTTCGAAAACGCCCTCCTGATGCCAGGGCCAGACCCTATAATTTCCAAGATACTCCAACAATTTATACTAAACCTGCGTCCGCAAACGCGTAATTTAAGGTATGCACACTTTCGTGGTTCGCACAGACCGTGGGGAACGTTTCGGGACTCTGCTAGCGTGGATCAAATGTCGTCAACTCTCTCCAGCGTACTTGCGGATACCTTCAAGACCTCGGAGAGGACCGTTTTTTGGGACGAGGATTACGGAGTGAACCTGGACCCCATTTCCACCTTGGAAGGCGGGTTTTTTGCCGCTGATTGGGGCCTGAAAGTGGGTCTGTTCTCGTAATCCTACCAATACCCCCTAAACGCGTACCAATGGACTGGAAACAGCTCAAAATTCTGCGGTTACTCGTGGACGTGCAGCTGGCGCATTCGACAGAGGTAAAGAACACTATTGATCGCGCTTGGGGCGTGACGCAGCACAAGCACAAGAAAAGGGATCCTGTAAATGCCCCACCAGATGCATCCGACGCCAAGAGCCAAGAAAGGCTACAGCTCGTTCCGCTAGGACAAGACTGTTCAAGGAAACGCTACTGGGTTGCGGATGGTCCGTGTCTCTTTCATTTCGTTGCATTCGCCCCACATCGTATTTGCGTGTATTTGGTGTGAAGCCGCATTTTTGGGGACCCCTTGATATCCGGCATTAGCCGTCTTTCATGGATTCCCGCTGACCGCCGTTCCAATGTATCTTAGATTCGCCGCGGATATACGTGTCGACGAACCCCTGGAAAATCACGGCGACATTCCAGACCATTTCCTCCACACGGGAGGAATATCTGGCAGTCATTAAATCACTCAGAGCAACTGCTCCTCAAACTGACAAGAAGAGCAAGATAGAGCAGGCTCACTTGGCATTAATCGAAGCACTCGAGAGTCGCGTCGATGTTATAAATACTGAACTAGCGGTAAGTCGGCTCTCCTTTTCGCTCCGTAGATAGAAGGTGGTAGGCAGTGAAAGGAACATGTGACCTAATCACTGACCTGACGTGCAGCGCGTGCAAAGGGTCCGCCGAAAGATTGAACAAAAGCAGATCCTCATGGCCCAGGCTGAGATCAGGGAGACGCGGACACGACGCCAGGCTCGGCGTCCGGACTACGTGTACAATGACGTGGACAGCGGAGAAGTAGGTTACTCGCGCTAGGTTCATATCACTCTCGTTGCTGATTCAATCTTGCTTTCCAAGGACACTGACGAATACAAGTTCGAAGATGATGAAGACGAAGATGACGCTTTTGACCATGACGATTTCCTTAATCTCCGCCCGGAGACGCGGGGTAGACGTCGAGCAGCTGGCATACCTCCCCAACGGAGATCTACGAGAGCCACAAGGGGTAAACGTAGCTCTCCTGATCTCTCTGCTCATGAATGGCGGGGGGAAAGACGGTCGACTCGGTTAGGAGCTTCGGAAGACATGCAGCTGGATCGCCCGTCAAAACGTGCGCGGACGGAGGAGAGCACGACAAGTTCTGGGTCGGTAGGGTTACCTTGCCCCGAGGTAGCACTTCCAGAGAGTGAGCAAAGGGTTAAAAATCAGGGCGCCGCCGCAATGAAACCCAACGAGATTCCAATGGAACAAGTTAACGGGAGGAAGAAGAGCAAGTTTTGGTACTATGCGGTCGAACCCGTCGCAGGACCAGCGCGATCGCCTATCCGCGATAGCAAAATTTTGGGCGCGAACGGCAATGGACACAGATACACTGGTGAGGATTGGCCACCGCGGGAAGCCAACGACATGATGGAGGTGGACAGATGTGTGGATGAGCCCCCACCTTTCTTTGTAACGGGGCAGGCGCAGCACCCGCTGCTGTCGGGGGATTGACGGCTTTCTCATATTTTCAGCATTGCGTTTGTATCAAAACGGCCTAGGTAGTTTACATTCCATCTCATACCATTCATAGCATTTTGGTTGAAGCAGCATAGTCTACTCAGATCGCATTTACTGTCTGCATTTATATATCGTACTAGCTGGTGATCAGCGAATATTTGAATCCAGTCCGTGTCTCGCAGGGCGACGGGACTTTCCTAATCGGTGGTCGGCAAAACATGCATTCCCGACGACGCGAGCGAGTGGACAATCGACCGCAGACTCGTCCGTGATGTTTGTGCGACTTGCAGAGACTGCCTTGCGCAACGTCTCCCGTCCGACACGCAGCTTTCGTGGCCATCCTCAGACTTCCCTTCACCGCCGCGCGACGACGCTGGTGACGATTCCTCCTTCCGCGGACGACACAGACCTCGCTTCTCTTTTCGACCAGCCGCAGAATGAGCGGCAGTCTCGGCCACTCTCCGTTTCAGGCATCTTCCAGCATCCAGAGTTGACTACCCCTGCAGCCTTCAATGCGTTGGCCCAGTCTACTCTTGTACGCGCACAACTTTTGACAGAGCGTATTTTACGAGCCAACCAATCGCGGACCGAGCTCTTCAAGGTGGTCAAGAACCTAGACAGGCTCAGTGACCTTCTTTGTGGTGTTATTGACCTTGCAGAGCTTCTCCGAAAAGCCCACCCCGACCCTCAATGGGTTGAATGTGCCAATGACAGCTACGAGAGGCTCTGCGAGTACATGAACGTGCTTAATACCCACGTTGGTCTCTATGAGGCGAGTCAGTGTGTCCTCGCACACGCAGTCGCTGATACTGTCATAGATCCTGTGCATGGTTCTTCGTGATGCTGAGGTCGTTCGGTCTCTTAGTCAGGAGGCTCTTCAGACGGCCTTGATCTTCTGGAGGGACTTTGAGAAATCTGCAATCAAGTTGCCTCCAGAGCAGAGAGAACGATTTGTTTCCTTGTCTTCCGAGATCCTCACCCTCGGCCACGAGTTTGTCACTCAGGCATCCGCTCCGCGTCCGCCAGCCGTCATCGAACCATCAGAGTTGGACGGTTTAAAAGACGAGGCGATGGGGGCAAGGCTCCGTCGTCGGGCATGGTCTACTCAGAAGAGTCTTCTTGTATGTCCTGGCTCTTACCAAGCACATGTGATCATGACATCT
This sequence comes from Nevesoporus exiguus, assembly GCA_038089155.1. Lineage (NCBI taxonomy): Eukaryota > Fungi > Basidiomycota > Agaricomycetes > Boletales > Boletaceae > Nevesoporus > Nevesoporus exiguus. The sequence goes on from JBBPKI010000029.1 coordinate 30,204, forward strand.
GCTCCGAACGAGTCTCCACGACAAAAACTCTATATGGCTGCTCATACTAGTAGTCAACGACAAATAGAATGCTTAGAACGGTTGTTGCACGCGCGCGCTGAACTCGCCCGACTTGTTGGATGGGACAGCTACGCCGGTATGACTCTCAGTGATAAGATGGCAAAAACACCGGGTGAGCAGTGCTTCGACAAGCTTTTGGAGTATATTCTGACGTAGATCGACCAATCCCAGAGAACGTCCGACAATTTTTAGATACATTCTTAGATCAAACAGCCATTCACGCACGTAGTGCTCTACACACACTCGGATTGCGAAAACAAGCTCATCTCAACACTCGGACACTTCCTATTATACAAGCCTGGGATAGATCTTACTATTGCCCGCCTGAACCGCCTGAACCTCCCGTACCGTTACCCCCTCTTTCTCTTGGACGCGTTTTCATGGGTCTGTCACGCCTCTTCAAACATCTCTACGGCATATCTTTGCGGCCGGTTGAAGTGGCCTCCGGTGAGGTCTGGCATTCTGATGTCCATAAACTCGAAGTGGTAGACGAGGATTTTGGCGTCATTGGATGGATATATGCTGACCTTTTTGCTCGAAACGGAAAGTCGTGCGGCGCGGCTCACTATACGGTCCGTTGTTCCCGACGGACGGACGATGACGATGAATGTGGTGATCTCATTATCGGAGGTGCCGAGGAGGTTCTGGCGCCTTCAAGAAGTTTCGAGGCTATCAAACGGCATAAACTACGCGGAATGCGCGGAGAGTTCCAACTTCCTTTGGTCGTTCTTTTGTGTGAATTCACCCGCCCCACGATCGCCCGGGGGCCCACCTGTCTAGAATGGCACGAAGTGCAGACCCTATTCCACGAAATGGGCCATGCAATGCATTGTAGGTTACTTTCGTTGTATATCTGCTACAAATGGTCTGATAACAACGCCGCCATAGCTATGATCGGTCGGACAGAGTATCACAACGTTGCAGGCACTCGCTGTGCAACAGATTTCGTGGAACTGCCATCCATCCTCATGGAGTACTTCCTCAACTCGCCCAAAGTCCTGTCCCTCTTCGAAACGAACGGTTCATCGATCATAAATCAGACCGGCAACCACCACGAGGACCCGTGTGCGTTTATCGATACGCATGGGACTATCTTACACTCCGTGCTAGATCAGATGTATCACTCCCCGGCAGTCCTCGAACCAGGGTTCGATTCAACGGCTGTGCTGGCGAACCTTTTCAACACGCGCGGCCTCATTCCGTATGCAGAAGGAACGTCGTTCCAGACCCAGTTCGGCCACTTGTATGGATATGGGGCGACGTACTATTCCTATTTATTCGACCGCGCGATCGCATCGCACATCTGGCGAAAGTTTTTTTTGGACGAGCCGTTGAACCGCGAATTGGGAGAGAAATATAAAGCAGAAATTCTGCGATACGGCGGTGGCAAGGATCCCTGGCAGATGCTTGGTGCGTTGTTAGACGCACCACGGCTCCAGGTGGGCGATGAGGAGGCGATGCGAGAGGTTGGGAGATGGAGGGTGGAGGATGGGCCTGTGTCAGAACGACACTAGGTTGCTACAGCTTCTTCAATGGTGTACAGTAGACTCTCGTAATGCATAGCATCAGGGAGCTGCGCCCTGGTCCTCCCCCAGCCAAAATGCACTCTAATAATGCATGAATCTTATAATGCAATGACTTTTTGCCGCTCCCGTCGCTAGTGTAGTTGCTTAGAGACTTGCACTGGCACCCTATTTATCCGAGATGTTGTGCTCAAAGTCAGGGACAATGCGACCACGGAGAGTAGTGTGGTTGAGTCGTAGGGCCCCATCATGATGCGCGAGTGAATAGTGTACAAGTGCTATGGATATCCGAGGGTATAATACATATCTGAATAACCTGAATGACGGTATATCGATGTGTAAGCTAGTACTGGGAATCAGTTATTTATCTTGGAAAATGGTCAGCATGTCTATTTGGCTAATGGGTGAGAGTCTATACTCACATTACGACGCCTTCAGACCGTAATTCTTGCTCCATCCACCGAACCGCCTCTTGCATAGCATGCAATTGATCTAATTTGGCTTGCTTCGGGGCATAATTGCCTTGAGAATGGACAACCGGGACAACTTGAGGTAGCTGTAGCATCGAGAGATCGGTTTCTGGTGAAGGTCGGGAGTCGGTGAAGTATTGGGGGGATGTGGAATGGGGAGCGGGTTGACACGTTTCCGTACTATTAAGGAGTGACGTCCAGTCTATATTGGTCTGAAGGATGTCGGGTATCAAAGGCTCGAGAGACGCGTAGTCAGCCTCAATTATATTGGATGGAAGCACACTTTCTGAGGGGGTAATAAATGTATCACCGCCAGTAAATTACAACAAACAGTATACGGGGAAATGAAAAAATCAGCTACATCACGGTGGGTGGTTCTAGACACTCACGGTCGGGTTGGCGCTTCGACGCATACTTTGGATTTCTGGGGATACTGTATTCTTTGAATAGTTTTACCTCCAATGTGGAAAAGTCTGGCTTGCTCGCGTCAACAGGAGGTGGGATGGCGAACAAATCATGAAAGTTGGTATTGAACCAATCGTCAATGGAGAATTCATTTTCCATACTAGAACGGGGAAGAGGATCCGACATGGTGTGGAGATGGGAGGCGGCCATTGAATCCCTCGGATGGTCCGGCATTCCAGTGGCATCCACAAGAGAAAGATGTCGTTTGCCAGGCGACAATACTTGATTCGTCTCGGGTAGAGCGGAAAGCGCAGATGAAAACTCTGGTGAACCGTAATCCGACATTTCATTGATACCATCCGTACTCGAGAGTGGGGATGGGAGGCACACTCGAGATGTCATGGAAACACTGCCAACAGAAATTGTGAATGCCGATATGTAGCAAAACCCAGGAAACACACCATGGACGTTTGCTGGGCCGACCGACGGAGGATGGCTCGTCAACTGGTTCCGCAGATGACCAGCGGCGTTTAAAGCCGGCAATGATTGGAGGTGCAATATCTAACTCTGCTTCGCTCTCGTCCGTTAAAGAGCCGTCAAGCGCGGGTACATGAGGTATTGTGGTGGAAGGATGAGTATGTGAATCTTGAGTCGCCTGTAAGCTGTTTAGTTGGCAAGAGCGCTTCTCCACCTTTCAATCTCCCGCACCTCGAGAAGATTCACTCCGTCAACCTGACTACGTTGTTTATTCGCATAATCTTTTGTGTCTTCTACTGTGGCATCCAAACATCCAATGAAGGCGCTCCTAGTAAAGATCGATGAATTGAGGCCTTCTGCCGCCACCTTCATTTCCATGAAAGAATGTCTGAATTGAGGGGATAGTGGGCGTTGTGGATCCTCTTCCATCAATGCGCGATAAGCCGCGTCGACCATATCAGCCCTGCAATTAGAGAAATGTTCACGACAGAGAGCTGTCCATCCGATCCGCCGACGAGCGTTGATGAACCAAGAATTAATAGAAGATACTTGGCAGGACGAAGCGGAGGCCATCTGAGCTTTGATTTCCGCGGTAGGGTAAGGATTATGCAGGTTATCCACCAGCCACTGATGAGCGGAGGTAAGGAATGGAGTAGACGAGCTATCTGCGTTCTGGGCCGGCACTTGGGTAAATCCGGAGGGGTAATTCGTACTGTCGAAGTGCGGAGATTTCGGCTGTGCATTGAAGTCCAGAGTGTTCATCTTACGAAGAATGTCATCGCAATCGTTGCGCAGCTGAGACGTAATACTCTCTTCTTCGCGTTTTACATCCAAGTAACAGCTTGCGATATTCGAAATACGAGAGGCAACGGAGTAGGCAAGGGAGGCGTCGTTACAAGCAGTCCCGTTCTCCGATGCCAAGGATAAGTCATCCAGGATTGCTGACCACGTCTGATGCCATGAAGCAAGCGTTTTTGCGCCGTTCTCTAGAGCAGTGAGGAAGTCGCCCTCAGCAAGATAGAGCGTTTGAGGCAAGGACAAGTTAAGGTCGTACATGGTAATCGTTGAGAGAGAGCAAGCGCCATTCCCTGATCCGGCGTCGCGTTGTTTACAGGAACGGTAGACAATGCGGACATTGAATTGCGGGGACAAAGTCCACCAGTGACCGGAAACTGCGCTTGTATCCTCTCTGCGATCCCGTTTACCTACTACACATGAGCCCCACCTCAGATGATGCATATACTCTTCAGCTGCAAGCCATTCTGGGCATCGCTCATGGTCTGAGAGAAGTGGCCGCGGCCTCTCTTTCCCCCAGCCATACTCTATCCATCCCGAGTCCCCCACCCGCCGTTATCGAGTCGGTCAGATTGCCGAGTCCGCGTCCATTACTCTCCTCGCTTCTTGAGAGAGGCATCCATCGTGAAACTGCCTCCTCAGCCAGCAATATATATATGCAGCACGCTGAAGAACTTAGACATCATATCCAAGAATCAATCATCGCGACATGGCACGAAATAGCAGAGCTTCCGATCATAACATCTACAGCGTCACCAGATCTATTAATGAAAAATGTTGTCTCTATTTCCACGGAAGTCTATCTTCGTCGTCTTGCACAATGGAAAGAAGAACTTGCTCAGCGTGTCGGGCAGACACGGAACACAGCACCTAAGGCCGTCCAAAAGAATGCTTTTAACCACGTAATATGAGTCCGTCATACGGTTATAACCTCGTCTGACGTAGTCCACAGGAGTATGTTCCATTACTGGAACGCTTTTTTGAGGAGAACCCATTCCCGACTCATGCAGACAAGATGTTCCTCGCCAAAACATCAGGTATGAAGTACAGGCAAATCCACGTGTGGGTGAGAGCCTTCCGCGTTTAATTGCTGTCATTGTTGTTTGACTTTCGCTATATCTAGTTCCAGAATCGCCGCAATCGCACCAAAAAGGAACAAAAAACTTCGAGAAGGAAGCCAGCATACGAGGATGCGGCAAAACCGTTGGGCAGGCATTACGAGCATACGAAAGGCTATTCGATCGACTCTGATTCCCAAGCTCCCGAACACTGCAAAGTAGATTCGTTGGAGGAAACAGTAGGGATAGGCTCTCTCACCTACCCCGCAAAACAATGGCAGATGGAAATTGCCCAGAATAATGTGTCAAAGGATACATTTAGTCTGGCTTCTCCTCCCCATGCCTTTCCGTCGTCTTACCCGCCTACGTGCCATTATGACCCCTTCCCTTGCAAAAGTGGTCCCGCTTATTTCGGCAAGCTAGAGTGGAGACACGTGCCAGGTGGGGGGTGCCCTCCTTCCCTCTCGATTAGCATCGACGACCTAATCGAGAAGTTTTCCTGCCTGAATGTTCGGGATGGAACATTCCCTAAGGGACCTCCCAGGTTGCAATTGCATGCAGCTACACTCGCAATTACCATTACACCGTCTCGTGCACCTCATCCATCGCTGATAGTTAGCAAATATTCCTCACCTACGAACACTGTTCAGCTTCGCCCGTCAGTCCGTGTACCCGTCTCTTGTTCAAGAGCTTTTCAAAATCCCAGCCTCACCTCAAGATCCGCTACTTTGGTACCCTACTCCGCACCACCTAACAAGAACGCGCTCCCTGGGAAGCGGAAAATTATTTCGTTACCGCAACGTTTTCCTGATCGAATGCGAAACACTCGCCGAGATACCACCCCTTCAGAGAGTTCTTCGACTTCTTCCTCCTCCCCTCACTTGTTCTCTACGGACTCCGGAAGTCGCAGTTGCTCCCCTTCAGGTACCACCCCCCTGTCCACATTGTCAGACGCAGCAAGCATTCGGGGACTACATCATTTGTTTCGATCACCATGTCGTTCGTCGCTCGATAGCCCGCTTCATCTCAGTGGTTTCGAAAATATGGTAGCGATCTCGCTGACATCCGATTCATAACCGATGTGCGATGAGCTCTTTGTTGTGCGTTTCGGCGCAGTAGATGCCTGGTAGTTGGCTCGCGTTTCTAGCTACAATCTCCACCACTCCGGTTATTTCTGGACATGACTGAGACCAAAGGACCGCTCATGGCTTGCGGGTTTCATGGGAACGCGAGAGTTGCGATCTACTCACGATGGTTGCCAGTCGGACGGGTGATTTGTGTCGCAGGGGTCTTCAACCATGCTTGGATCTGGCCAGCTGACACGTCAATATATTTATTTATATCGGTGTATTGCTGCCACTTCTTTACTGAGTGACGCAACGATCATGGCACTCCGCAGCACCATAATAACTATTGTTTAATGTATTGTTTTGATCACTAGCAGCGCTGCAAGTAACCATGTACTCTTGAAAATTTGGCTCAAAGCCGACAAGGTTTCTCTGCACCCCATAATCCGCGGGATCCAACTCACCAGAAAATCTTTCCTCTTTTGTATTTTTTTAGATAAGCAATTCTTATTATGTAACGACTACCTAGACTAGTCCTACATAATACGCTGTGGCGGGGGTCGGGGACCCCCGGGTCTCTTTTGTAAACTCCTTTTTTTGCTTTGTAACTCGCCAGCATTCACTAGCTATAAGGTCGTATTCCCCGACCCGAAAACGGTCCAGGTCCGTAAAAAAAATTCAAGCTGTAGACAGAAGTAGCTCAGGTTCGGCGGGCTGGCGAGCCGGTATTGAAAGGAGGGGCTGCCTCCGGGAGGATCCCTAAAATGAACTGACGACACCGCCTTACATTGCACCTATTCAACATATTATTCCCACGCCTCCTCGCCTGTCGAACAGCAGTTAATTACAGTCGTCCCTCGGCACTTGCGTCAATCCTAATTTACACGTCAACAAACGTCCTCTCCTGCTACAATACACTCTGAATACATAGGGTGTACATTGAACAATAGTCTAGGTAGATTGAATTCAGCCCGGCATTATGCTGCACTTTTCTGATTGGTAAATACATCTCGTTTTGAGACATTTCCTGTATTTTTCGAGTCATAGTACAATTAATTAATTTTAAAGTGTATACAGGGGTTACGTGTTAGTATATCAAGACAACATGTCCCAAGTATAGATCCAGCATTCTCGAGACATTGTGGCGTGCCAGAAGGATGCCGCTTTACTGTGTGCAATGAGCAGTTTGCCGCGTCTTATCGAAGCAAGATATACCAAAAAAGGAAAGGCTCCGATAAGCGCTGACCATTGCGAGCTGATCCCAGAAAAGCTCGAGGGGCGAATTCCAAATGGTAGTAGTGTTGACGAGTTTGGAGCCACTGAAGAGGAGCCTGCATCAAGCAGCAAAGGCATTGAGAGTGACGGTGGGAGCAGAGAAGTGTGATGGCCGCCGATAAACACACGAGATAACGGTAAGCAACATGCCTTTCCTTTTCAGCACTGTCGCAAGTGCCGGGGGATGACTGTAGTGATATCCACGGTAGAATGGGAGTAGAGCGATCATAATTCATGATAAAGTACAGTGCGAAGTTAGATAAGGTATAATAACGAAGGTATACGGTATAAGACTGTTCATTCGCCTGTCGCAAAGTTGAACGGGTGTGACAGCGCAACTACAGGTGTCGAGCATAAGGCACTGGTTGAAGTACCTTGCGATGCGACCGTAGACCATGTCTGAGGAAGTTGTAGAATAGAGAGATCGATCTCCGGGAGAGTAGAGTTGACATAAGATAGAGGGAAGAAGGGATCATTAGTTACCCCACAAGAGTGTTCATCGAGGAGTGCAGTCTAATCGATGGACTGTGAAAAATCCGGTAGTAACGACAGACCTTGGCATCCAAGATCAGGGACTGAGGCTACTGTGGGCGGTTGTGTTACCTCTCGATGTGCGGCAAATACAGCACTTTCGGTTTGTAAAATGTTTTCAAATGCAACCAAGTCTGCTGCTGATGTTTGGTCGTCTCGAATGGCTAGTGAACGACGATCGTTGGGTCATGCCTTTTCGGAAGGAAGACATGGACTCACAAGAGGTAAATTTCTGCAGATCTTCAGGTATGTCGTAGTTATTGAATAACTCAACTTCCCACTGCGTCGAAAGGTCGAGCCTGGCAACATCAGCTGGCGGCGGAAGGGCAAAGAGAGTATCAAAATCGGTTTTGAACCATTCGTCGATGGAACGTTCACTTTCCAGAGTGGAAGGTAGAGGGAGATATAAAACATCGCAGGGTCGTGGTCTAACCATCGAACCTCGCATCCGTTGTGACAACCTAGTTGTCTCTGCATCGGATATGCATCGCTTGCGTCGTTTGGAGCCTGTAGAACTATGTGTGACTGGAACGGACCGCGGAACCTGATCATTTCCTGAGAGTTCTTCTGCACTCGTTGCTGGGGACGGCAAATGATTATTGGTGCAACAAGAGGTACCTGAGCTGGGGATGGTTAGATGGAAAATAAGATTAGAGTGTATAAATATACACAAAACAGATTACATACCGAAGACGTTTTACGAGCCTTGTGGTTGGCTCCGGTATCGGGGTGAGGGTTCCCTTCAAAGAAGGAAAACGCCGTTTGCAACCGGCGAGGGTAGGCGGTACAGTATCTTCCCTTGTCTCCGTTCTCATTCGTGAGGGACTCATCCAGGACATGTACTGGTAATAGAGATGGTGTTTGGTCAGGAGATGGGTAACAATTCCGTGCCACCAGCTTCTTAATCTGAGATTTCCCGCCCAATGTCTTCGTCTTTTCTTCGCGTTCGCCGCGTTTATGCTCGCTCACAGACATAGCGCCACGATCCGGCACATCCTTTACAACAGCACCGAGGTCACTGGTGAGGGTACTCTTAGTGGAAGTCAATGAGTAAAGTTCTTCAGCTGCAGCCCTGACGCTAATGAAGGCATCGATAACGTTCGCGGGTAACTGGCGATCTGAATCTTCCTCGATGAGAACGCGGCGCGCGGCATCGAGTGCATCTGCTCGACAGCTGTCGAAGTAGTCTCAGCACAGTGCCGTCCAGCCCACTCACCTTCGCGCACTAACGAACCACGAATTGATGGCAGGGAGGGAGGAATTGTGGCACCACGCTAGAGATTCTTTGACCACCAGGGTTAGGTAAGGATTTGCGATGTTCCCGAGAAGCCAGGCATATGCTTCGGTGACGAAGGAGGTCCCGTGGATGGGTGAGGATGAGCGTGGCGGAGGTGTGGGAGGAAGTGTAGGGTTAGGAAGCTAACATTGCTTATACCGTTGAGAATGCTGAAGAAATTATCTGAAATTTAGTCATATACAAGACGGTTTGTGCATCCAGTATTTACACAGAGTGTAGCTCAGGTTTGACTCAGGTTCACAATTTGCTCAAGCCGTCCATGGTTCCTACTACACGCTGACACTGAGTAGTTGCGAAGACGGCTGCTGTCACCCAGACAATGCGGAGTTTAAATCTGGAACAGAAAGGGTGGGACGAGTACGAAATTCATTAGATACTTATACTGGTACTGGCCTGGGAGTGGTTGTATACATTATAACTTCAGCAAGATGGTCGATATCGGAGAGCAGTCACTCCCTGTCAGTGATGCTCTTTCGCGCATTCTAACTCGTTCCGATCAACATCTCAACCACTTTCGCCCTGCTTACTCTCCGTCTACACCTGTTCACCCGGCCATCCATTTCGACCTTCCTGAACCACCCGCTTTACTCCCCGCTTTGGCTGCAGTAGGTGCAAAACAGGAAGTTGCTCAGGCCATGCAGGTGGTGTATCACCAACGGGCCTGCGAATTTCGTGAACAGGCTCTCGCAGTCATATCAACTACTTGCTCAAGACTCGCGCAGATCCCCTCTACGTGCTCGCACACCTCCGATGGAACCATTATGGCGGCTTTCAAGCAAATATACCTTAGGAAGCTCAACACATGGATTAGCGAGGGTGTTGCATTGCTGCAAGAGAAAGGTTCTTCTGTCCCTCGTTGCCAGGAAGGTGATCACACCATCCCGTTGAGGATCTCTAAGACATTTAATCATGCAAGTATCGACTAATTTGCGTTGATATACCAACTGATGGGCCATGTAGCAATACGTTCCCCTGTTGGAACATTTCTTTGAAGAAAATCCCTTCCCCTCACATGCAGACAAAGTCTTTCTCGCCAAGAAGTCTAGCATGACTTACCGACAGATTCATGTCTGGGTTCGTACTTATTTTTGTACAAAGAGGAGTTGTGCAAATCTAGCTCGCCTAGTTCCAGAACCGACGCAATCGCACCAAAAAGGCATTGCACAGGAAACCAATTTCAGAAGCAACTACAATTTCACTTGTGACATCAGCTCATAGGATGGGTAATTTTACTACTCCGCCAAATACCAAGCCAGACATACCGCTTAGCAATCAAAGCATACTAGTGGGTCCTTGATCTTGTTTTATTGTGCCAGCGACTGACCTCCCAAATATCCTCTTCTTCCTCCCAGATATCTAATGTTCTTGACGGTGTTGCTCCGCCTCATGCATTTCCCGCAATATACCCACCGAGCCGCGAACACAACCCTTTCCCGAGCGCTCCCGCCTTCGTCACTTCCGAATGGCCCAGACCAGCGGTCCTCTCGTCGGAACTGACGCATCAGTCTACTATAGATGTCGACAAGCTTGCTGAACAGTTTTCTCGATTGAATGTTTGGGACGATGCACTCTCTCGATCCAAAAGAAAGGCAGGGAAAGTGGCATGTGACGGTTCTGCAGCCACATCTGCCATCACTGTCATACCCTCTCCCGCCCCTCATCCGGCTTGTATACATACAGCTGCCATCATTTCCACTCCCCCTCGAATCACCCTTCAGCCAATACCGAAGACTATGTCTTCGTTGCATGCGTTCAGATCACCCAGTCCTGGCTCTCCAATGGTGACACTAGTTCCAACATCCGCTTACCGACGCAAAATTGCACCCCTACCTAAACGAATTCCCACTGGACGAGCCCCTACTCTCGACTGGGGGATGATCTCCGATGGTTGGATAAGGTTCCCATCGCTTACTTCATCCTCAAGATCATCGTCGCTCAGCTCCGGAGCTTCGATGCAGGGCAATACACTTACTTATAATTGGTCGTCAAGTTCATCTTCCGCCATCACCACACCGGAGACATTACCTTCCCCACTACCTTATCCAACATGACATGAGTTTCACGATTTCCAAGTGACTGATTACCGGTCATTCACTGGGAGGCCCTGTCACTGTCACTTCAATACGATGGATCTGCGATGACATCATCCATTGCCCTGCGAACCTCGCGGCCAGTTATCAGTGATGTTCTGTCTTTTCTCGTGCATTACCGAGACCTTGGTGTTGCACTTGAACTGCGGCAAGTGTCGGCATTGTGCTGCCGCGATGTACGCATCTTCATATCGCACGTCCGGCATACGTTGCGGAATTGTCCATTCGGGGACACATCCGTTGTCCGATGCGAAGTTACCAGCACCGAGGTGTAGTCCTTACGATGTACTTTCACTGAAAAGACTTCTAGGGAGCCGCTGATGACATACCGAGGCCGCCAACCCTTAAATATACACAATGGTGGATATATAGGCTTGCGTTACCTACCAACCCATGACGTTGACGCAGCGACGGTCATGGCATCTTATCATTTGCTGCGGAATTTCTCGTGTGCTGTCAAGCTTATTTCTGAATGCGGTTTTTGGGTTTCGATTGCAATTGGAAGCCAGTACAACTCGCTTCAACGAAGGCTTATGCTACTGCTGGTCCCTTTCCCCAAGCAAAATAGAAATTGACATACGATGGATGTCAGAATAGCTTATCGCCCAAAGCGGCTCTTGAGCAACTATGTACATGAAATCAGTGAAGACAAGTGCACGAAAGACGGGACATTCTTACCGTTTCCCCGACTCCAAGCATACTAAGTCCCCCACTGTTAGACCCCCCAGTGAAAGCCGAAAGCTGCTTTTGTGCCACAACTTTAGCGAGAGTCATCGCAGCGCCGTTCATCATGCTCTGCTTCTCTTCACCACCTCCGCCGACGAAGGCGCTGCTTGCATGCTTCATGACTAGACCCATCAGCTGGTTTCCTCCGCCCGAGCCCAGGCCACCCGACATGAGGGTGCCGACGTCGAGTCCCGACTTCGAACTGATAGAAGAAACAGCCTGCCAAACGCGTTAGCCAAAGTCACGGGAGTATGTGTGTTGTAGTACGCTGAAGATCATAGGGCCATACTTGGACAAATCACTTTCTTGCAGCTGTTCGTTATGAGCCTGATGCTGTACAATGATATGTCAAGACGGGCCTCGTGTTAAATAAGGAACTGTTCGTACAGAATTATCATGGACGTGTTGAATGGCGTTTGCAATATACCCTTGGTCTTCATCGTTGTCGGCTTCTGCGTGCGACAGCACCTCCTGTGTGTTGACTATGTGTGTCGTCATCGTCAGCACCGGCTATCCTTTGGTGAAGAGGACTACTCACAACCCCCCTGGGGCTGCTGACTGTGGTGGGGAGTATTGTATTCTTGCCCACCGGCCTGGCGAACGGTTGCTGATCGTTGCAGATCACCGATGATCGATCAGCTGATGGGGCTATAGACAAGAACTTACACTCAGACTCGGAAGATCCACTGGTAGCTGAAGAGAGCATTTGCTCGGCGAGACCGAAAAAAGACGACTAGCGACAAGTCAACTAGGGCGGAGGAGGGTACGCTATCTTCACTTACCATGGCAGTATCGGTGAGATGCCCCTTAATCAAAACAGCCGAACAATGTCTATCACGCTTTTATGGTGCCAGGGCGCACAGCATGATGTTCCATTCTGGGGTGACGTGGTGACAGCTGACCTAGAATAAGTGGCCTAGCCACCTTCAGCTCAAACGAACGTCCATTAATACCTGGAACCGAGTACGTCCATTCCGCCATAACAGAAAAAAGCGAGTGCCTGAAATCGTCCCTCAAGCAGGACAATACAGGCACCTCTCCGGTATTCCTTTTCATGACTAGCGCGGGGCGACTGCCAGCTAAAGGGCTGAAGAAAGGGTCCAAGATCGTGCTGACGCTGATCGACGGCTCTCTGGCAGTATGCACGTGGACAAGAGACTCTTCATCGGTAGGTAAAGTAGCCACCTCCGTAGCTTTCTGATATTTCTTTCGGCCGTCTGTTCTGTCGTCTGGGTGCCTCGACGTGGGCATGTGCGTCAAGCACCTGTGCTACATATATCTTACTTCAGAAGTGAAGTACGACCAGTTCATGAACTCAGCAGCAAGTTACTCCGTAACTTGAAACGTGATGTAAAAAAAAACGCTCGTCACTTGTTGGCCGAAGATCAGGTACAGTGGTGTCTTTCAAAGCCCGAGACATCACGGCCTTGCAGAGTTCTCCTTATTCTGGAAAAAATCTCAGTCAAAGCATTCAAGAGTTGCATAGACTATGACGCTTGCGATAAAATGAAACAGAGAACAGTGGGCTACACATATGGTAAGAATGTCGGCGTTGAGTGGTAAAGTTGAGTATCACACATGCGAGCATGTGTGCGGTTGGAGAGTAAGAAAATAAACGCGAGCCATCCAAGACTGCGTATTGTAATAGTATAACCGTGCGATTTATGCACGTTCTTCCAATGAGCCTTTCTTCATAAACTTTGCAAGAACTTCTTCGGATCCTCGCTTAAAGGCTTCGACACCGCGAGTTGGATCCCACACGCGAGATCCCTTGCGAATACTAGAGGGAGGCGGGACGCCATCCAGGGGAGTAGGGGTAACAGACGAATTAGTAGGAGACGAGGGTGTAGGGGAGAGGTTTGGGTCATTAGCTCTAGCTGATGGGAGCATGGTTGGCACTGGGGGAGAAGGCGGAGAGGAAATTGGGGCATACGTTGCCGCGGTGGTGGAAAGGCTGGTGTTTCCAGTGGATGGCGGCTCCAAGTGCTTATTCGTCGAGATCAGCTTTTCTATCACCTCTGCCGCTGGCACGGAGGTGACTTGTATACCCTCCTCACGCACGTCCCTTGGGTCCGTTTGCACGCCGATAGAGCGGTACTTCGGAGTACGGATGCTAGAGCTGCGCGACCGCGATGTCATCACCGTTTCCTCCTCGGAGTCCAACTCATCCTCAACATCACCATCTTGACTGCTGGTCTCTACCCTGTCTAACTCACTCTCAAGACCGAGAGAACCCAAAGACGGTGCGGACCGCGGAGTAACACCAACATATCTCTGCGGGAAAGGGCTCTCAGAGGGGTAATGCGACTGAAGTAAGGGCGGAAAGCCGACTAAGGGTGATGGCATCGGAGAACGGAAAGTGGACTTCCTTTCAGGGGTAGCAAAAGCTGGGAGATGAGGGAGAGAAGTCAATGATGACCCTTCACCAGGAAAGACCCGCCCCGGAGTGCGACGTGGTCGTTCCTCCCAAGGAAAAATGCGTTTCACCTTCGCAGGGTCAGGAGTTGGAGACTTGTTTCCCTCTCCGGTGATGCTGCGATGTTGCCCTTGAAGAAGCGGCATCTCTGGAGTGGTAGGCATAAGAGACATGCCGAAGACCATGTTGGGAGGCAGCCGCGGTTTTGAGGGACTGCTCTCCATCGCAGTCAATGACGTGTCAGAAGATGAGGGGGAAATCGATGGCCAATCCCATACTTTGGGAAAGTAAGTTTCCGTCGAAGCAGGCGTATCAACTTTGTGAGGTGTCTTGACAGCAGAGTTCCGCATTAGAGGCGTCAGGGGCAAGTTTGTCCTTCCTGGTTCTGGACTGGAAACAGTCTGGGCAGCCGCTTCTCTGGTATTACGCAGAGGTTTATATGGAGCAGGGACATAGCGGAGAGGTGTTGGGGGGAGAGATACCAGCCGTGTGTGAGGAGCAGGGGGGATTTCATGAATTCCTGGAGTAGGAAGCGTCGTCAACCTGAAAGGAGAGCTCGATGGTAGGGGCAGGGTTTGCCCAGGAGGCGTGGATGGATCTGGTGAGGTTGTCGGGAATTCCACTGGGACAGGGGTAGAACTTGGCGTTTCGGTGCCATCTTCCAGCGCTTCTGCCTCTGCCTCTACCTGCTTCCTTTCTGCGCGTGTTTGAGGGCGAACCAAGTCAAAGCGCCCGTCAAGGGGCATGGTTCGATACTCTCCTTCACCGTGGGCCCGAGGCGACGAAATTCCCGCCGCTCCCATACCCCCCAGTGCCACGCGGCGTAAATCTTCAAGACCAAGTACACGACCTGCAACCATGGCCTGACGAAGGTCGCCTCCGTTCCATGCAGAAGTGTATTTGCTAGGCTGGAAAACAGGCTCTGCAGTCTGTGAGCGATAATGTCGATCGTATATACTGTGCCAACGATCCACAAGAGAACCGTAGTCGTAGGGACGCTGCGGAGCGGCAGGACCTTGGGGAGAAGGTTTGACGTTCATGTTGGAGTGTGGAGAAGAGCCCGGCGCACGGTAGGGAATGGAGTGCCAAGGTTTATTAGGGCCGATAAAGTGGACAACTGATATTTGAGATCCAAAGCGCTGATATGCCGGGGCGTAGCTAAGGCGATCGGATCAGCTGGCCATTAAAACAGCCAGGCTGAATATCACTGACGTGTAAGTGGCTGTTGGTGTGGTATTGTACGTGAAGCTGAGTCTATTCCAGTTGCTGCCTCTCCACTCATTCAAAAGACCCTGATCTGCACCGTCCCATGTGCCTTTGGTGTTGAGGAGCTCACGAAGCTCCTTGAACTTTTCCTCGCCGGGTGACAGCACCATCATACCAGAGTTGAATATATCCGGCCATCCGACATCCGGGACAGCAGAAAACTCGTGATCGAGATGAAAAAGGTGGGATAAAGGGCGGAGAGGAAGTGCATCCGCATCTAGATAGATTACTTTGAAGTACTGCGTGAGACGGAAGACGTGCAACTTTGTTAGGGCCGTATCTAGGTCTGGACGGCCTGAAACACCACGAGAGGAATTTGTCAGATTGAAAAGGACGCAACGAGAGTTTCGAGAGAGTGGTAAAACAGCAGGAAGCAACGTGGCATGGGCCCAGACGTGGGGAAGAAGGAAGCAGATACACAGGGTGGACTGAATTGGTGATCCGCGGGGAAGTAGTGAATGGGGCCTCGTGTCGGAGTCGTGGGTCATAAAATGCAGAGAAGTGGCACGCACCAAGTAATGCTAGGGAGTCGGTATCAGGAGGAACAATCGCTTCCACACCGATGACTACGTTGAATGCCTTCCTGAGGAGTCTGACGGTGCTGACATTGACTGTTTCTGGTGTAACGAGGCATACGGTCTCGTATTCGATTGTTTGATCTGATGGGAGTGGTCGATGGACATCATTCAGTGCGGCGGCGATCGTCAGTGCGCCTGGTAGATAGTCGTCGGAAGTGAGCAGCGTGACAAAAGCACGGTGAATGGACATCGTCTAAGGAGATTATAAGTTAGTATTAAAACGAGAAGATGCCGCCAGCAATGTCGAGTCGTCAAAGCTTACTTGGCAACCCTCTCGGCAAAACACGCATTAACTCGGACTGACATACCGAATCAGTAGCGAGCGCTCAAGCCATGCCAGACATATCGCTCAGCTTTAACCGTACGCAATCGTTCTACAGCCCCGAAAGGAATGCAGTCTACTGAACTGAAGAGCCAGAAGCAGTCAAGGGGATGGCTGAGTTCAGTAAGCGGACGAAACACCCCTCTTCGTGCTGGTCCAGACTTATTCATTTTCCTAGTCGAGGTCGCCATCCACAGTATACTTTACGTTCGCCAGATATACCCCCCAGATCTATTTGTAAGAAGAAAGAAATACGACATGCCCGTGTTTCAGTCGCGTCATCCTGCTCTTAATGAGTACGTTTCCGGTGCAGTCAAGGCCATCGCCGATGAACTCGTTTCGGTGGGTCGCCGGCTTAACCCCCTCCCGGTAGGGAAGTAGCTCTAGACTTCACTCCCAGGGAAACATCCAGAAAGTAGTGGTCGTGATAAAAGACAAGGACCAAGTTGCCCTTGAACGGTATATTTTTTCTGTGCAAAACATGATAGAAGTCGAGGCTTGCAGCAGGGACATCAGGTAACGCATGTCAGTTTCCGATAGTTCGAGCTAATCCTTGCTCCACAAGTGTCCGCGAGGCGATGACGTCTACGACTCTCAGTCGATATTTCCGCGCATTCTTAGTCAAACTCAGCATGGTCGAGGCTCAGCTAGGCGCACTTGGACCTCAAGGTAGTTGCTTCGTGCTGTCGGTTCAAGTAATTTGTGCCAATTATGTCGCAGACGATGCCTCGTTCGCAATCCTATTGGAGCTTTGTGACGACAAGGAGGCGCCGATCGGACCCCCAGATGACATGAATCAGGATCCATCCCCATGGGTCCCCGCCGACAAGCAGTATACTACCTCAGGGACACCAGATGATTCCCACCTTCATCTTCTGAGAGTTGTCGAAACGGGCATAATCAATGCGAGTGTCGTGATACTACTGCGGGCATTCATTTGACGAAGGTCTTAGCTCTCTCTTGCTGTACAGGAATCAGAAGAAAAGCTTCAAAGACTGAAAAGACCGCCCCAAAGAGCTTATTCCGATCAAGACGGTAAAGAAGGCGACAAACCTGTGTGAACCAGTGTCCCGCCCCTATGTTGTTGACATTTCCCCTCGTTCACTGAACCTTTGGCACTATAAGTAACTTATTTAAATGCCGACGACCAATGAGATTCCATGTGAAAGTATACCAGCGACACGTGCAGCAGTAGAGGAACATGATAGATCGTTACTAAACGTCCACTCGTATGCGTTGAATAATAGGTATAATTCGTTCCCACTCTTCCATCGCCTACGAATGTTGGAAGTCAGTCAAACACGAGAAAAACACATGACTTACAGATTGATAAAATTCGACCTCTCCGTCTGCAAGGTTGCTTAGCATATCTTTCATTTCTGCTTCCTTTGAATACTGGAAAATAGTTTGCTCCCTCAGCGTCTCATCGCTAAAGGCGTCAGACGTTTCATGCGCAGTCGTCACCGCTTCTTGCAGCTAAATTTTGTAGCGGTTTTTTAACCTCGAAGTAGAAGGAGAGGGCTACACACCTCTTTGATCTTAAGGTCTAATTTCCGCATCTTCTCCACACGACTCCGGTCGTCGTCTGCACCCCGAATTGCGTCTACCTTATCCTTGAGGTAAGCGCTCAGACCCAGGCCCGTACCCCCTGCGTGGCCGGATATCACCGCCGACAGGCGGTCGCGTTCAAGCGTAACACCAGACAGATAATCAGAAAGCTCCTCAAAATCAAGCTGCTTCTGATCACGAAGCTTCAAAACGGCTCGATTGGCGTGGGAATAGGTGAGGAGCGAGTGAAGATGAACGAGGAACGGGTCGGTAGTGGTCTGTGTCTGGCAGGAGTGTCATGTCATGGCTAAGCCAAAGAAAGATGTCAAGGTTAATACCTTGTGACGAAGGAGCGCAGAAAATTCGAGCAGTGTGTTCGAGAAGTGATTGAGCGGGTCCGTAATTCCTGATTCTAGAAATCCTAGACCTTGAACAGCGACGGCTAGATCATGATAGTCTGCCGTAAGGTCTTCACCAGATTCCAGTTTGCTTCTCGTTCAGCCTCTGAATTCCCAAAGAATATAAACCCATCAACTTACCGTTTGTCCGGCCGCGGATGCGATTCCAAAGGCGTTCACTGAGAACCAGGCCGTCTTCGAATTTGTCAACCGACTCGCGCATGTGTAAGAAGCGCTCGTCTGGCTTGCGCACACGGGCGAATGCGTTTAAGAGAGTGTCTGAGATATTGTCAATAATTCCTGGCGTGGGCTCGGGGCCAGGAGGGTGAGCAAGGTGCTGGTGCATGAAGACATGCTGTTACAGGATAACAGTGAATGCGGTTTGGCAAGACAGAAATATCATACCCATTCCATAGACTCGAAGAAGGCGCGAACAAGCGTACTACGTTGCAAGGTAGGATGTCGTGCTATTCGCTGCAAAAAGCGATGAAGACTTGTTCAGGTCAGTTCACGAGACTTCACAGCACCTGAATTGACTCACTCTAATCGACGACGCTCCATGAATTCTGGACTAAATCTATCACCGGTAATATACTCTGGGGGTGACTGAACATTGTGCTTCACGTTCTGCGGCGGGACTTACCAAGCCTGTGCTTGTCTGGGAGTGCCGGGACCACACATGCCGGGAAGTTCTTTACTAGGTGATCCCTCAGGAAGACGAAATCCGTGAACCGTCGACGGGATGATGGATTGGGAGAGGAGAATATGGCAAGATTGGTCTTTACGCCGAGTGAGCACGGAAATCACACGAGTGGAGGGTGTAGCAGACCTTTGCTGTGACGAGGTAGGATACGTATGCATCCTTTGTCTCTGCGAGTTCTTTCACGGGATCCTTGACCAAAGTGACGAGGTATCCTTCCCACTTTGGATCGTGGGGTCCGCGGGGCTCTTCGATGCCAGCGGTACTCTGCTTGAAGCCGGGGCCGGTGGGATGTACGCGGGGTTCTACATCGTATGGTGCTGATGCGGATTCCCAAGTTACGCTGTCGAACACGTCCTCCTCGTCGCCGTGCATTGTCCTGCGCTGGTCGTATTGACAGGGTCGTAGCCACGTGACAGCCCCGCAATAAGGCTGCGGACGAGGACGCTGCACAACAAACCACAACAAACGCTTTCTGGATGCGCCAGTATATCCGCCCGCTGCTGCCCTTGCTCAGCGCAGTCGCCCTCGCCCTCGCCTATGAAGTCCCCTTCTCGGACTCGGACTACTCCAGGCAAGCCTGCTCGGGCATGTGGGGTGGGCCCGAGACCTACATCAGCGGTACGCGGTAGTGGTGTGCACCTGATCATAGTCACAAACGCTCAGTTTGATGTCAGTCACGTTCGATGCCGCGTCATCCCATGGTCAGGTAGCCATGGTGATATACGAGTGGAAAGATGTCGAGTACCTGGGTAAAGTCACGTCAAAGACTGACGATTCACTTCCTGTGAGTGACGCTTCCGTTGCTGCGCTCACAGCCCACTCACGAGCAATTCATGCCAGCAGAAAACTTACGTTTGCACAACTGACGCCGTGATATCTGGCTTGTGCCCCTCGGCGGACATCGGAAAATTCATCTTTAGCACCGAGGACCCGAATGACCACACTCTCGTGACGCAGACCAGCTTCTGGACTGCGAGTGTTGCATTCAACCAAACCGGCGTCGCGGAGAGCGCTTCTTCGACCTTCAGGGACGACCCTCATGGAAATCCAACCCCTCCCTCCGAAGATAATACGTCACCCTGGCGCCCCAGGGGTGTCGTGTTTCCGCGTGATGAGGGTCCCCTAAACCCGATCCCATCAGGGACACTGGCTTACACATCCCCCATACAGTACAAGGTCCGTAAAACAGGATATTATTGCGTAGGCGAGTCAATCTCTTCAAGCGCGATGACACTCCCATTAGATCTTTTGCCCCTACAGCTATTGTTCCTGTCACAGTGATGCAAGCTCCAACTGATGTCACTTTCCATCCAACCTATAACGGCGTCGTTCTCTTCAGAAATTCCTTCGACGGCAAACTTCCTGCGACTGATTACCCCAAAGTCAACGTAAGTTCTCCTCTCCATCCCTGTAAGCTTACCTACAAACAACCTACAGTTCTATCTCTTCATGTTTTTTGCATATGCCATATTTGGTTTGACTTGGGCATATATTTGCTACAAGCACCTTACGGAGCTCCTGCCTATTCAGGTGTGCAGCCCTGTCAATCTAGAAATTTCAGTCAGCTCACTGCACACGCAGTATTATCTATCAGGTTTGATCGGTTTTCTCGTTATAGAGATGGTAGCAAATTGGGGTAAGTTACGATCGCTGCGTTAGCATATAGAACTATCTAAGTGCTGGCAGTGTACTATAGGTATCTCAACGCGCACGACAAGAATATGGCGTCGACTGTTTTCCTTTTCGTCGGTTGGTGTGTCCGCTCAGTTGGATCAGCTTGCGCTGAATTTTCTTTGCAGTCGCTATATTCGACGCGGGGAGGAATGCGTTGTCATTTTTCATGCTGCTGGTCGTGTCGTTAGGTCTAAGCGTCGTTCGAGAATCTCTAGGGAAGACGATGCTGAAATGCCAGCTCTTGGCTGGCGCACATTTCATCTTTGGAGGTGTGTCATTTCCCATGCTCGAATCCTCATACTTATGACTGTCGAAGTACTATACGCGGTTGGTATCGTCGAACTTGAGTTAGAATCAACATCGGCGTTGGTTCTCTTGCTATTCATCATACCTTTAGCGTTCACACTGAGCGGCTTCCTCATGTGGATCCTATATGCTCTCAACGGTAGGGTGCACCCGCCTTCGCTTTCCCCAAAATCATCAACTGCCTTCTAGGCACAATGACACAACTGACTATTCGTAAACAACGCTATAAGTTGACCATGTTCAAGCGCTTGTACTATATCCTCCTCGCAACGGTTGTCGTGATTGCCATCTTTTTCGTGGTATCGTCTATGGCATTTTCAGACCGTCTAGCCGAAGGCATGTCGTCGAACGATATATAAGCTTGTCTACGGCGCGCCTGACGACTCAGTAGATTATGCTGCCAAATCTTGGCGCATGCGGTGGTGGCTACTGGACGGGTACCTTGCGATACTCTACTTCATCTCGTTTTGGTTGATCGCCTACCTTTGGCGCCCGACAGAGAACAACCGGAGATAAGTACTTGCGTTCTTTAAACAGCATCATACTTACCTGCTCCGATATTCACGCTCGCTATGTCAGACGAGATTGCACAGGAAGACGAGGATGCCGAGGACTATGACCTGGAGGCCCTTCACCGCCGAACTCGAGCCCGGGAAGACGACGAAGTTACTCTCGTCAATAATCGCAGGGAACCTGAGACGCTTGCAGAGGACCATGTCGTCTTTGAGATCGGTGATGAGGATGCTGGTAGCGACGATGAGACTGAAAATGCAGCTAAAACAGGACATGGGGAGCGCAAGTCCACCGAGGAGAATGAGACAATGGATGAGCGAGCTGGCCTCATGGGAGGGAGGCAGTATAAGGACAGAAATGATTAAAATACCCGGTCAT
This sequence comes from Nevesoporus exiguus, assembly GCA_038089155.1. Lineage (NCBI taxonomy): Eukaryota > Fungi > Basidiomycota > Agaricomycetes > Boletales > Boletaceae > Nevesoporus > Nevesoporus exiguus. Next base: position 52,080 of record JBBPKI010000029.1, read on the forward strand.
TCTATTACATATCCTGACTAGGATCTGTAGAATACATGGTCTCTACCACTCTCTTTGGCTTTCCAACGCTAAGATATAATCCTACGAGGAATCTCTGACGCGACCCGTCGATACTGTATAAAGGCGAGCTGCAATGTTCATACTTTGAAGTTCCTGAAGGACCGCTTAAGTGAGCAAGACGAAATAACAAGCCGCCACCTTGACAAACCTGGAATAGCAGTTTCGCCGCATACGGAATGTATAGTTGGGAACATGCAGTCTTGTTCTTACAAGCACGACACTGTCGCAGAGCTCAGTACAACGGAACGCTTCTGAACGCAAATCATCATACCTCAAAGGTTTGTTTTTTCTATGGGGACAGTGTCAGTATTACGAAGTCAATCGTTCGGTTGTATCGTACTCACCAGGTTTGCAATGGCAGTGAGGCCGCAGCTAACCAACGTGTTCAGCTCGTTGACAGAGCGAACGACGTCCCACACTTACATATCACAAACGTGCAACCGATAAGCATCACTCGCTTCGAACAAGCGCTCCTTCAAGAACGCCGCGACACCATGAGAGATCATACAATCACGTTCCATCTCACCGAAACGGAGACCACCGTCACGACTACGGCCCTCGACAGGTTGCCTCGTCAGGATTTGCACGGGTCCTCTAGCGCGAGAGTGAATCTTGTCGTCCACCATGTGCTTCAGACGCTGGTAGTACGTAGGACCGAGGTATATTTGGGCTTGAAGCTTCTTGCCCGTGTGGCCATGGTGCATAACCTCTAAGCCACGAGATTGATAGCCCTTCTGGCGGAGGAAGGTCGAGACCGACTCAACTGTGAGGTCCGTAAAGGGAGTGGCGTCGCCCTCGTTGCCGATGAGAGTGGCAACCTTCGACAGAAGACACTCAACTAAGTGGCCGATTGTCATACGAGATGGGATAGCATGAGGATTGATAATCAGGTCCGGTACGATACCCTCTGCGGTAAACGGCATATCCTCTTGACGGTACGTGATACCAATCGTACCCTTTTGACCGTGACGAGAGGCAAACTTGTCCCCAATTTGTGGGATACGTGTAGAGCGAACACGAACTTTGACGAACTTCTGCCCCTCGGAATTGGTAGTGATCAGCACTTGATCAACAATACCGTTTTCAGTACTCTTGAGAGGCGTCGAGACGTCCCGTCTTGTGTGTGTTCGTGTCCGTTGTCCCAACTCCTCACTGTCCGGAGGGATTGGCGCTGTCTTTCCAATGATGATATCTTCACCCTTGACGTTTGTTCCGGGTGCGATGAGGCCGTCATCTTCTAGCTTATCGTAAGTCCCATGCTTCATGCGAAGAGTGGTATCGCGAGTCGGCTTCTCAAATTCCTCTAGTTGCTGGACTCCGCTCTTCTTCTCAAGATCCATGTAGCTGCGGTAGTATATGCTCCGGAAGAGACCTCGGTCAATAGAACTTTGATTCATGATGACCGAATCTTCTTGGTTATAGCCACTGTAGCAGAGAATGGCGACAATGGCATTCTGACCAGCAGGGAGTTCACGAAACTTGAGATACTCCATGGAGCGTGTTGTAGCTAGAGGTTTTTGAGGGTAGTACAAGATGTTGGCCATCGTGTCCATTCGGACCAAGAAGTTCGTGAGATAGATACCCATAGCTTGTTTACCCATAGCAGATTGGTAGGTATTACGTGGCGACTACGAAGGTATGAGGCTACCATTAGTTCGCGTCAAAGCAGTACGTACCTGGTTGTGATCGGGGAAAGGAATGATACTGGCACAGACACCAAGGATCATACTCGGGTGAATTTCACAGTGAGTCCATGTGTGCGCATTGATTCCAGCCTTCAGCCGCGCCGCGGGGTCGAAGTCACCATCATTCTCATGAGGGTTAATCCCCGCTGATTGTAACCTGGAATTCTCCAAGTCCTCTGGTGTCATGGAGATCATCACCGTTTCCTCTTCCTCGGCGTCCAGTAGTTCGATTATCCCCGACTTCACTAGCTGCTCCCACTTGAACTCTTCGCCATCGTCGTCGCGGTAGCCTTGGTTTAGCCATTTGATATGTTTCTTCTGCAGGGCGAGCTGCTGGTTTTCGACAATGAAGAGAGGTCGACAGACTCGCCCCGCATCAGTGTAGAGACGAAGCTCCCTCTCACGAATATCACGGACGACCGAAACTTCGGGACTAATATCATCTTTTCGCCGAAGCTTCTTGATCGTCTTGACAAGGTTGGCAGGATCACGATGCACACCCATCCAGACACCATTCACGAAAACCTTTGTGCAGGGCGTCGACGAATGCGCGTTCTCTTCCAGTGATTCAAGACCCCATTCCTCCAAGAATTCAATGACGGGTGCGGAATATGAACCGACAGAAATACAGGCCATCAACGCCAGGTTCTTGACAAGACCACAAGCCTGTCCTTCTGGGGTCTCCGCAGGGCAAACCATTCCCCAATGTGTATTGTGCAACTGGCGAGGCTTCGCAATCTTCCCCTCCCGTCCAAGTGGGGTGTTGCAACGACGAAGATGGGATAGAGTAGAGGCGTAGGTGTATCGATTGAGTACCTGGGATACACCAGCCTTCGAAGCCATTGATTTCTTCTGGTCGCCCCAATTGCCGGTGGCCAGCGAGTACTTCAGGCCATTGGTAATAGTCTGATGTTTGACAGCCAATGAGAGGTTGAACTCTTTGTGAGTCTCGACGCACTAAAAGACGGTTTGAACACAGGACAACACGGAGCAATATAAACCACACCTTCTGAAGGTATCGGTAAACATCCTTTGTCAATTTCTTGAACAGCATGCGGAAAAGATTGGCAAGTAAGGGCCCAGCTAGATCGAGACGCTTCTTGCCGAAATGATCACGATCATCAAGTTCTCTCCGTTCTAGAGCAGCAAGCAATAATCGATGGATCATATAGCCAAAGAAATATGCCTTTTTTGATTCTGAACCCTCTGCCATGGAGACGTGCGGCAGCATTTCCTTCTGCAGAATCTCTTGGGCATAACGGATACGTCGTTCCCTTGAAAGACCAGTAGTGGTACCTCGATTCCCAATGAAGTCAAGAGCTACTTCACGGTCCTGAATGACGAAACCATCGTCGATACAAGGCTTCAGCATCTCGAGCATCTGAGAGTCTTGCATATCGTAGCAAATATGTTCAAGGATATCGCGGTCTGAAAGGACTCCAAGAGCGCGGAAGACGACCCAAATGGGAATGTCGACACGAATGTACGGAATTGTGGCCTTCATGATGTTTCCAAGCTAGGCGAACATAAATGCAACATCCAGTGAAAAAGGCTAATACTTACAGTTCGTTCTTGATTACGGTGGAACATTTTCACTTGGAATTGACTAATTGTTTTCCCACCTTTCTCGACAGCACTCCGTATTTCGGCAAGGAAATTTATGGGTGATGGTTGGGCTTTCGCAAAGACATATACATGATTCGTTGCCATGCGTTCTTGCGCGATAAGAACCTTTTCGGATCCATTTATGATAAAGTATCCCCCGGAATCGTATGGGCACTCATTAAGGTCATACAGGTCTTGGTCTTGTAGGCCCCTGAGGATACAAAACGTGGAACGTAACATAATAGGAACCTACAAGGATAGTTCACCCCTAATGACGCGTTCATATACAAGAGTACTTGCCTTGCCAATCCATACCTTTGTCGCATCGTCAGGATTCTCGTGTCCCTCGGGCTCCCAGACCACGTCTCCAGGAACACCATCTGGATCTTCCCGACCTATCAGTACTCTCTTCCTCATTTCGATGTACAACGGCGCGGAATACGTCAAGTTTCGCAAACGCGCTTCCTGAGGAAAAACGGGAACAACGGAACCATCTGCTTCCGTGACCGTTGGCCGCGATAAATATATTTGCCCGAACTTGATCTCGTAGCGTCGCGTCATGTCCGATTCGTGGCCAGTGTGTTGGTCAGCTTGATCGAGAATAAGGTCGGCATTTTCATCAACCAGCTCCTGCATAGTGTTCTGGACGAATTCATCGAACGAATCTAGCTGTTGCCGAACAAGACCCTTCTGTTCGAAGAAGCTGGAGATGACGGTCCAACAGTCTTCCTGTGTTATCTCCTCGTACTCCTCTTCCTCGTCATCCATCGCGTAGCTGGGGTCATCATACGAAAACGTGTTTTGAGAGGGATCAATATCTCCAAGAAATGCTTTAGAAAATGTCAGTAGCAGAGTTACGTGTATAGGTACCTTGATTCATATATTAAAACGTCAAAAGTGAGAGCCTTGTACACAATAAGAGCGCAGAGTGTTGTGTTGGAGTATTGTGAAGAAGGTCGGCGACGATGATGATAGTAGGAAAACAAGGTTGAGCGCGTCGTCAATGTCGACGAGCACGAGTGGTAAGCCTTGTTGGCGCTTGTTGGCGTCGTGGGGATTTGAACTCCGCGGTTTGCCGAACCGGCGGGAAGAGCAAAGATGAGTGATCATTAATCAAGCTTCAATTTACGAGTCTACGAAGGACATTCACACAAGAGTCGGTCCATCTTTCCAAGGGCACTGTTGGCATATCCTCCCTGCGTCTGAGATTATCAATAATTCGTCTCGACTGCTCTGTCTACTCACACCAAAGAGCACAGTGTGGTTGAGGTAGTGGTAGACCTCGTACAGGTCAGCTCGTAGGTCGTACTGCTCCGCAGGCTCGCTTTTCGGCATACTCTTGTGATAGCTAGTGAAGAATGTGCTTGGGATTCCCCCAAAAATGCGAGCAATGGCAAGGCTTTTCAAAGCTTCAGACTAGGCAGCGAGTCGGTCTTGCGTACGTCTAACTCACTCGGCTTCATTGTGCCCGAAATACGAGGAAGGGTCGAATATCACTGGCTGCCCACTGATGCGATCGATACCTGTATTTCCACTCTGCAGAAATTTAAAGTCGTCAGGTGTGTGAAGAGCTCGTTCACATAACTTACCCAAAGGTCACCGTGTAGGAGGACCGGTTCTATCTTCAATGGACGGAGTAGCCACGGTATGACTCTTCGCAATGAGCACCCCCGCCGATAGACCGTCGCCAGGCAGAACCTACCTCGATCTTACCTCCTCACCCTTGGCAATCAGCTCCACACTCCCACGTCTACTAGTACTTTTAAGCTTGAGTAAAAGATTCTCGATCATGGCACTGTAGCACTCCTCCCATGTTTCAAACCATCCATTTTCCTGCCTGGTAGCCCCGCAGTAGGTCGGAACTTCGAATCCAAAGCCCTTCTTGCTCTTGAATGCGTGTAGTTCAGTCGCCATTCTTTCACCTAGGCGCTCTGCTGACCCCATTGACAAGGGTGCTATGTCCTTGTATTCGGAGAGGAAATAAGGACTGCCGACCGCCTGGTTCGGATCGCCGCTGATCACCCCGAACGCGAACACCTTAGGCGCCAAGCCCGGAGCAGCAGCATGGATGGCTCTAAGAGACTCTGCCTCCCCGATGTATTGATCCGATTCAGTAACGTTACCGAGTTTTGCGTAGTATTTGCTCCCCCCAGCGGAAGCGATGATCGGCAGACGGAATGTAAACTGTGCGTCGGGCTCTATGTTGTGAAGGTGTGGAAGAAATGTGCTGACGATGTCGTGCATGGCGGACTCGAGCTAAATCTGACGCGACCTCCAGTCCGTCATAATATGTTCATCCGATCAGACACGAATTCCCAAGTATCGGTGAGTTGCCCTGTCCGATGTTTACAGTACCCTCCCGATTGCCCTTACCACAGACCAGAAGGTTGCCCCTACTATAAACCAGGTGTAGTTAAACGTAAACAAGCCTGTCCCCGCCGTCGAAGGACTCTTAGGCAACACTTCCTGCACAACTAGCCAGACGTAGGATCGGGCTATCTCAACACAACTTGAATTCGTTCCGTTCCTAGGTCGATACCGTGCTCAACGTCGACTAGTCTTGACTGTCGGCGCTAGGGCAGGCCCAGAACAAGCAAACGCCCGTACTATTCCAGCCACTTCGAAGTACAGCTTGCACGCGTGGGCCAAAACGCATCTGCTTATTCCCCCGGACCTTGTGTTCACTCCATTTTAGCTGGAACTATGGGATCGTCAAGCACGTTGCCCAGAGGGAGATAATGGATGCCCGGATCCCACCGAAGCCAACTTATGCCTTAGAAAAAGGAAAGGTAGACATAGTTCTTCTCGCCAGAGCGCTCTCGAGAAACCCTCACCGAGCTTTAGGTGCAGCGCGCGCGTTTGGAGTCGTCGTAAAGCTTGCGGTGCAGTATGAACGAGCTCGGACAGATGTGTTGGCGCCAGTTCGCAAGTAAAGCAAAGATTCCTAAGTAGATTCTACTTGTTGAGTTGGGATTATATTCCATACGTGTCTACATGGGTACCTTGGATGACTTGCCTCGTTTCCTTCACTAGCAATAAGCTTCTTCATTGGCACGAGGGGCGTTCCAGCATTTCTTTGGCAGCCTTGTACTTCGCTTGTGTTTCCGCAATGGTTGTTTCACTGATACCCCAACCCTCTCCATTTCCGTTCGGCCCACTCTCCAAACCTTTTCGGTAACCGGCTGCTGTGAGATAGTCCCGTACGTATTGCTTGTCGAAACTTGGTTGGGGTTTTCCGGGTGAATAGCCAGCGACCGGCCAGTATCGTGACGAATCAGGGGTAAGTACCTCGTCCACAAGAATTAGCTCTTCCGATCCGTTTGGAGTGGGAACGAGGCCAAACTCAAATTTGGTATCTGCCAGAATCAGACCGCACGACAGAGCATGCGCCGCGGCGTTCTTGTACAACTCCAACGCGATCTGGGCTACCCGAGTGTACAGTTCCTCACCAATGAGTTGAGCAGCTGCAGTGGGAATGACGAATTTTTCGACAATAGAATGAGACACTCGTACCTTTCTCGGGGGATATGTTTTCGTCGTGAGCCCCCTGATCAGCCTTGGTCGATGGTGTGACGACAGGTTCGTCCAGCTTCTCAGACTCCACCATGCCTTCTCTCAGGCTCATTCCATGCATTGTGCCAGATCTCTTATACTCCGCCCATGCCGAACCTGATCCAGCTATGCAGTGAGATGGAACATATGGACGAACACTTGGCGACGCATCGCACCGGTGAGATAGCCCCTCACGATGGCTTCTATGGGAATAACTTTGGCTTTCTTTACGAGCATCGTTCGTCCCTCGAGCTGTTCCCTGTATTTCTTCACTTCTTCCGGCATCTCGTCGATATTAGCTGTGGTGAGGTGATTCGTGACAACGTGCTGGAGTTTTCGGAACCAGAACAAGGATATGCTCGTTAGCAGCCTCCCCTTGTCCGGGATGCCCTATAGAACAGAACGGTTCTTGAGCTTGCCGGCGGAGGATGACAGGAAGAGGGTCACGAACGTCCTTGAGGATGACATCGTACACTGATATTCTGTCGGTTGCGACGAACAGAAGGTGGTCATTAGATGAGGTAGTGTAGATGTCGCGTACTTTGCCTCTTGAAACTAGCGTGAGATCGGGTAAGTTGGTGGTGAGCAGTGCCGGCGCCATTTGGCAGACAGGCGATGACATCTTGAAGAGCGAGGATACATTGCAACGCCAGATGTCTAACGTCTTAAATACACCATCGGAACGACACGTTACTCGGGTCAGCCGCTCAACCGGCCGTGTCCGACGAATCCTTTGCCTATGCTACACTACCTTTGGTCTATACCGTCCGTTCCGTTTGCAATAATCTACGGGTCATGCCGTCCTTCACACGAAACGCCGGCTAGTCTGTCAGATACTCGGGGCCAACCTTGGTAGAACTTGTGTGAGAACCACTTCACCTCCAAAAGTGCGCACGTACAAATCATACTTCACCAGATCGTCGATATTCACCAGAGCGGTGGAAGCCAGTTGCCTTGCCTCAACCAACATCCAAATCTACGAAAAGCACATACTTAACTGCCGCCGAGTGTGCTTGTCGCAAAACTCACCTTTAGTAACGCGCCAAAATTGCCGGAAGGTATGCGTGCGATTGATTCCTGAGTAGTCATTTGCCGCCCAAGCTGCCTCAGAATAGGTAACGCGCTTTTGAACAGATCCAAGCTTGGATCCAACTGACGCCCAATTCCTTCAAGCAAAAGGATAGATATCACCGTATTGATGAAGTCGCCCTCCATCCTGACATGATGTTGCCGAACCGCCTTTAGTACATCCTTCAAGATGTTCGACAATTTTACCTGGCCGAGAGAAAACGTCTTGCGCTTCACGTTCAACACGATATGCTGCATCTTCAAAGCAAACGTTTCGGTGTCAATGGCCATTTCGGGACTCCGACAGCGTTCGACCATCAATTGGCCAGCACGATAGCCGTCGAATTCTGCAACGGCACGGAAAAGATCAAGGAAATTCCTCCGATTAGTAGCGTTGAGTGTTGTGACCAAGCCGGCATCGATAAATACGATTTCTGGAATATACCCTTGGTTCGAGATGTGCTGTAACTCATCCTGCCACTGTTCGGGCGAGTTTCCAAGCTGTTCAAGTTTCGATACTATTGCATCCGACTCGGATGAAGGTTGAACAACCGAGTCACTCCCGTTGTGTCTGGAAGTAAGGGCGTCAAGCGCGTGGCGTATGAAATCACGAGTCGTGAGTGGTCGCGTAAACTTGATCATGATGTTTCCCGGGTGAAGATCAGAATGAACGAAGTTGTCCAATAGAAGCATGTTCTAGTGAATGTCATCAACATGACACCTCAACTAGCATCCTTCACGTACTAGAAATGCGTCAAGACCGACGGTAGCGACCTGTTCGTCGAACGGCCCCCCTCCATTTTTCAAGAAGAGCTCTAATGGCACAGCATGTTCAAATTCCTCCACCAAGATACTGGGCGTAGAAAAGACTTTGAGGGGACGGGGGAAGGTTATCGGCACGTTCCGAGATGCGAAGTTATGCTCGAAGGTCAGAAGATTTTCGGCTTCATTACGAAGATCGAGCTGTTGGTACATCATTTCTCCGAATACGGAGACCTCTTGGGGAAGAGACAACCACCGCATCCCGGGAAAAAGCGTAATGACGTTAGCAAAAAAAGACATGATCGTGAGATCACGTGCGATCATCTTAGCGACCCGAGGGTGGAGGACCTTGATCGCAACTGATGCGGTGGGGACCGAGGGGGGAGGGTCCTGCAGTATGACTGGAGCCAGAGATCCGGCGGCAGACTTGGAATGGCGTTTGGGTCCAAGATATGATGGCGGGAGAAGGTTCTGCTTAAGGGTAGCCTTGTACACCTTAGCAACAAGATAAGGGCAGCATGAACGAAAAGAACCCTAGAAACCTGCCTGCGCAATCGCACCCGTTCCGATTGGAATTTCGTCGAATTCTTCGAATACATCTTGGAATGGTCTTTGGAAGACTTTCTCTATGACTTCTTTGGTGTATGCAAATGAGTGTGGTGCTCCCCGCGAGTGTGTTGCCCCCAATTTGTCGCAGAGCAAAGACGGGAAAAGATCTGCGCGAGATGCAGCCCATTGTGCGAGCTAGAGACGATTTATGAAAGCGTATGTGAACCAATATATATCAATCACCTTGATGAATGTCGGACCAGCAGCTTGCATTCTTCTAACAAGAAAATCATACCACCACACGGCACCCCACCGATCACCCTGCAGTTGCCCATCCGGACTTCCGACAAGCAACATCGGCATGGTGACTATGACGGGTATGAACAGACAGAATAGATGTATGAACCGTCTCGCGGTTAAAATGGGTTCCCAGATGAAGTCTTGTAAGAACCCGAATACCCGGAGGCTAAATGAGCGCCGAGGTTCTGCTGGTGAGCCGATCATGTCTTGGTCGTTGAATCGACGACAAGTATCATCCATGCTCCCCGTACAAGGAATCAGGGTGGGTGACGAGAAGACGGAAGGTAAATGTAGCCCGGGACCTGGGTGGAGACAGACCACTACCGCGCCGATGATAGGTGCAAGCCAGAGTGCCTGCCGTGCGGTCCGAGGACAAGTGCGCGATTTGGAGTAGGGTGGTGGTGAGACAGCTCGAATATGCTCATTCTTGTTGGCAGCAACGAAAAAGCGACGCGACGCAGTCGTAGTGTTGGTTAGATTGCATGTCGAGAGCGCACGAAGTGGTCTAAGGATGGTAAAATGTGAAACGTGCCAACGAAAGGGCATAACTAGACAGGTTGCAGAACTACCACCGGTTGTGGCGAAGCTAGACGACCTCGCAAAAGCAATTACGCGCCCGTAAAGACGTCGAGACTGCAAGTACCCGAAAGGCAGCCTCGCAAGGTCTTGTGAGCCCTGTTTATTTGCGAGTGGTTTCTGTAGCTCGTAGTAGCGCTACTAGCGCCCGGCCCATACAAGTGATAGGGAACGGAAGATGCATGCCGTGCCGAGGCTGACACAAGGCCGGGGCCGAGCACAGCCCCAGTGAGGGGGATGATCGATTAATCTCGTCTCGCCGGCCATCCTCATGATAACTGCGTTTCACACGCAATACCACTTGTGTATCACACCGTCTATCATCGCATGCATGTACAGATACCATGTGTTACGGTGTCAATATATTGGGAGCTTGTTTGGCACGGCGTCTGGCGCGACACCGAGGTCCTACCCACACCGCAAACCAAATCATCGGCAAAGTGGCAAGACCTATTCCAGCAAGCAGGATGTAGGTCCATCCGGTCCCAAGAGCTTTCAGTATCAGGTCGATGACCGACACAGTAGCGGCACCCAACGAGCACCTCACTAGGTTGTTCTGCGGGTGTACCCGATTGTTAGCACGATTCCCTGGGCTAAGCAGGGTGATATCTTACGCATGCTGTTACAGAAGACCCCTGGGTCGGCAGTAAGTCAATCAAGAGGGTTTGTACAATATTCATCAACGCTACTCCTGAAATGGCGACTAGCGGAAGAAACAGGGACTCCTTAATTTCTATGCCTACCTGAAGGTTCCCGGAGAGAGCTTACAAATTATTTGCAGGACCAGCGCCACTGCCATGTTCACCTCTTTCTCGAGACACCACCCGTAACCAGCACAACACGCTGTGTACACGAACAAGTGGAATGGAGCCAATCGCATTCTTGCCTGCTCAATCGGAAAGTTTTCGTCCCTTGTGACCTGTTCCGCAGAAGCTGCATTTTCTGTGTCCATGTGCGCACCCTGTACGAGCCTCTCCTTAACTTTCTTGTAATCTCTATCCAAGAGCTTCCCTGTGACCAGGCCACCGATGACCGTTCCTCCACCAATGGCCAAGAAGCATAATCCAGTCTCTGTCTCGTTCAGGAACGGGTATGTCGACTGGAACAGCGTGGAGATGGTGGCGGTCAAAGCATAAAAGATCGAGTACAGAACCCCGTTGAAGAGCAAGAGGTTGATCACATCGAGGTACGTTAGTATTCGAAGGGGGTTTGGAAGAGGTGAGGGTGGGGACCTCTCCGCCATCACCTTCTGCCGTCCAGCCCCGACAATAGAAACAAGTGGTCGATGAATCCTCGACGGGATTATACTGCCATTACCAACGAGTCGTCGTAGTGTTTCTGGGAGGAAGCTACAGGGTGCGTCAAATTAATAGAAGGCGCGAATCACAACAGTGAACTCACGCCATCATGACAAGGAAGCATCCAGCGGAGAGAATGCAAAGCAACCAGAATATCCATCTGTTATGCATGAAGATTGATGAAATATCTTTTCCATAAGACTCACCGCCATCCCACAGTTTGAGCTAGAGCACCTCCGATGACGGGTCCAAATGTGGGTCCAAACTAATCCGAATCAGTCAGTCACTGCCTTTGCTCTTAACCAATGACGCACCTGTGGCCCAAGGGTGAATAGCCCATAGAATCCTCCGCGCTCCGCAGGAGTCGCGATATCACCAATGACTCCGGCACCTACCTTAAGTTAACATCAATACAACCAACAGGACATACTTTGGAAATACCAAGTGCAACTGTGCTCGCAGATCCAGCTGCTTGAATGCAACGGAGTAACATTAACAACCAATAGTCCGAGGTCGGAACTGAGGCGAGTCCGATGCAGGCCGCGCTGAGCACCAACAGGCACGCGAGAAAGATCAGGCGCCGTCCCACGCGGTCTGCCAACAAACCCCAGAGCATAGGAGCTAGACATGATTGTTAACCTAGTAAATACAGCCAAGTGAGGAGATACAGCTTACAGACACCCTGCAGGACCATGTACACTGTAACGGTCAAGTTGATGAGCTCGATGGATTTGTCAAATGCAGTGGCTATAGTAGGGATTGCTGGAAGGTATATATTAGCCGTCAAAGGACTAGAAAAACATTGACATCGACATCATTCGGTCGCAAAACGAAGCTAATTGGAGGGCCTTACCTGAATAACGCTGCCAAGGATGCCATGGACACGATGAACCATTTCTCAGAAAGTGTGTATATACTGTATGGTTTGGCCTCCTCCTGTTCTCTGTTAGCATCGAGCTGCCTGGAAGTAGCCAGTTCCTTGTTGTCCCTCTCCAACATCTCTGAGTCGAATTGGGGACATGAGAGGCGATGGTTCCCGGCCTCTTGAACTTCAACTCGTTCAATCGACATTTTGCTCCGTTCCGCTGTGAGGGATGAAATGAGCGCTGGATACGGTCAAATGGCCTGAGATACTATCGTTCCGCAACGTTTTCTTTACACATATCGGCTCCAGGTCACACGTCAGTCTAACTGCACTCAACGTGGTTCCCGGGCTATGATTGGCAAGTCCTACCATGTTTACGTGAAAAGTGATCACTCACAAAGAAGTACATATCGGCCGATGGCACCTACCAAAGAAGGCTAACACTGTATAGTATTAGACACAAGAAGGTTAATATCCTGAGGCCACCCGTACAAAAGCTAACGGCACTCCGGCCATGATACAGTAGACTCCCTCTTAACCCATACCCTAGTTAACTCATACTCCCTCATAACCCATAGCATTTTTGGATTTCCCGAGTTGGTTTGCAGTGATTTTGCATCCTTATCCCATACCCCATACCCCATACCTGTTTCGATGATAATAACCCATACGTTTAAGTTTAATAATACCAAATACAGTAATTTATATCTAGTTATTTTCTGATTACTAGCCAACAAAAATAAAATTTAATGGCTGTGGCATTCCTCTTGTGCCCCACATTGGCACTGATGCTCTTAAGCAGAGCTTAGGAAAGCTTCATGACCAAATACATCAGTGGGCACACATGCATACCACGCCAGCGATCAGGATATTTACAAGGCAGTAATGGAAGCCAAAATGGCTTGGGAAGTGGCTGACTCAGTGGTGGATGGCGAAGGGGATGATGAATCCAATGGACCTATTATACCACTCCCAATGCATGGTAAAGCCCTCCAAGCCTCAGTTGCATTGTGAAGATACTTGTCAAATATTGATGATCCTATTGCATGCAGGCTGGAGCTGATGTTAAGTTCATTTTGGAGAATGACATGTATATCCAGGATGTAGAACATGAAGGATACTACATTACATAGCTATGCTTCTTCGAAGGAATAGTTAGGTATCACTACTGATCACTGTACTTCGTATAAGTGCAAATTTTTTTTTGTTGTTCCCCCCGAGGCCTTATCCCATACTCCCTCTTAACCCATACCCCCACAGCAATTCCCGATGGGTATGGGTTAAGAGGGAGTCTACTGTAGGTTCTAGGCCATAGTGACCAGAGGAATAGTAGTACAAGTGAAATTTGTCCATAGCTAAGCTATTCATACCCCGAAGAAACTATAGCTATACTCGCCGGCGGAGATAAGAGGGTAGAACTTCATGCACGGAGGTTAATGGTAGACCCGTCTCTCGGGCGACCAGGTCCGAGAGCTCCAGTCCGCTAGGTTGGGTCACGACGTTGTCTTCCTTTAGCTGAAGGATCTGCTCAGAAGTAATCAGTGAAGACCACAGCAAAGAACCGGTGCAATACCTGATCACGAGTTATGGTGAATATGTTGTCGGGTAAGTGTTCAAAGACCGCACCCTGCAACATGCCTACGCTATATGGGATAGACACGATGGGGCGACACCGACGTGTGTAGCGTAGCACCAAGTCAACGATTTCCTTGTAGGTGAAAACTGCAGGTCAGAGTCAGTCGAGACACTGAGGTGAGAGTTACTCTGACTCACTGTCTGGTCCTCCTGCCTGGATAATCTTTCCAGCAGCCCCTCCCTTCGTCCCAGACGCCTCAACTACTGCTCGAACTGCGTGAGCCAAGTCACCGACGAACACAGGCTGAAAGCGAGTAGTTCCCCCGCCAAACACAGGCATGAAGGGAAGGACATTTGCCAACTTGGCGAGTTTCTGGACAGGTGGATGAACTCGCAGTCTCGTGTGGTCAACGACATTAATGGAACTTACCGTGAAGAAGCCGTCCCCCGGTCCGAACACTATACTTGGACGAAGGATGGTAGCTTCTGGACAGGAAGAGAAAACAGCCCTCTCCCCAAGTGCTTTAGTCCTCCAATATGGAATGGTGCTGTCGATGTCTGCACCTATGGCGCTGAAGTGGACGAGCTTTGCGCCTACAGTAGATGCGGCCTTGGCAACATTTTCCGTACCGATCCACTGTATACGCTCGAATTGTTCCGGAGTCCCTCTCAATAGGCCCACGAGGGACACCACGATATCAGCGTCCTTGAAAGCGGCGTCTAAAGAGTGGGGGTTTGTGATGTCCACGGGGTGCGGTGGGAGAAGGCGAGTATGGTCTAGGTGTTGTGTAGTCTTCAGTGCATTTTGAATTTTATCTGGAGAGCGGGAGGAAATCTGGACAGAAGGAAGTTTTCGCGACAGGTTGCTCCCCCCTTGGGCCAGCAAGACTTTGGCGATGTTGAACCCTAGCGAAATCCGCAAGCGGTGATGAGCGTCCGGAGAACGGGGAATAACCGAGGGGACGAACCGACGAAGCCAGCCCCGCAGATCACCACCTTGTGGGTCATCTCTTTCTATAATACAATAATCTACGAGTCTTGTGCCGCAATGTCCAACCTGGAAACCCAAGGAGGCTTGCTATCTTGTGGTGGCAATGGACGGGGAATAATTTCGTGACGTAAATGGTGTTCTACTCTCCAGGGGAAATCACGACGGCCATCGACAGCTTACGGAGGGTCCCCCATCGACGTTGAGTGATCAGGCGAAGTGAACCCAGAAAAACCCGCCCTCCCCATCCACACCCGAAGACGAGGGAGACGGGCTACTGGCTGCCCCGGGTAGATCGGACACCGTAGCGGCAAGGAACCCAAAAAGTAAACGGACATGCTCTCTGAGAGCGGTGGCACGGCCCTGATAAACTCGCGGAGAGTGAATACGACCAACGAATTCCCCGAGTGGATCCTCCTGACTGGACCGGTGGTTCTCCGGAGGGTGGTGGCGTGATCCCCTCCCCTCCCCCGCACTGGAAATTCAAGTCGAGCTCATGGTCAGCACTTCAGCCTCATGAAATGAAACGCACTCGCCCGCGTGAGAGAACTCATCCGTGAGTACTGAGAGCTATTCTTGTTGAGCCCTCTCAGATGTCCTTCTCACTCGGTCGTTCCATCGCCAGCCTACCAGATGAGGCGTCAAATCCTTCCCCACACGAAAACCGTGATGGTATACGTCCCCTGCATCGATGATGATCCCGCGATTCGGTTGGGCTAGGCAGGATTGCCGATTCTCCAGCATGCTTGTGTCCAAAATGGCCGACATAAACGGTACGCCTTTTGAAATGCATTCCGATTCGACTTCCTCTCAGGAGCGACAATTACGACCTAATTGTTTTGACAGGTTATAAGACCTCGGTGCTCGATATATATCAGGGTGTTACTCGCCTCTGTGCTCGAGTCACGTGACAGGTAAAAATACCGTTCAATCTGCAACTGATACCGGAATTCAGTAAGAGGACGAGTCATTTGGAAAGCAATGCAAGGCCAGACCCGCTGGTGGATATATGGACTGTTGGAGAACGACTAGACAAGGTGACACCTAAACGAGGAGCGGAGATTGGGCATGCAACATTTTAAAGAGAAAGTCCAGATATTACAAGCCGCTTCGTCGTCTGGGTGGACACCGGAAGCCTGAAGCTCAAGGTGATAGAATTTTCTCTTCACATCTTAAATCCTCATCTCCGCTTTGGGTGACCATAGAAGGAATTTCACAGTGGCATGGAATCAGCCAATTGTTGCACCTTCGGCTTGGGAGCCAATCAAATGTAAGGAGCAGTGCTTGCTGCCGGCGTCCGAGAACTGACTACCCTGAACTTAACTCACCCTCGACGACAGACAAGTAGTTTCCCAACCAAAACCAGACAGCGGAGATCCCATCAAGCTTCCGACACAACGCGGTCTTTCAAATCAGCAAAATGTCTTGCATGCCTCCGAAACGTGCAGAGGTACTCAAAACCCCTTCAGAATGGCTATTCGACCTATCCCGTTCTTTCCTCTCTACCTCCTCGACCCCACATCTATCCTTTCGCGCCCGCATTAAATGTCCATTCCTTACGAACAATTATACTCCTCTAGGAACACCGTTCCAAAGTCACCATATATGAGGCTCCCGAGTTACCAAGCGCTTCGTTGTCGAAGGTACCATCCCTACAGGACAACCCGTACCCGGTTGTCGCTCAGTACCACGAACATGATGGTGCGGAACGCCAGCCAGTACAGAGAAAAGGTCTCACTTCACAGAGGCAGGAACTTGCCGAGGAGGTTGACTCCGAGTCCGACATGCTACTAGCTCATGTCACTGCAATACCCTCGTTCTCTCTGGTCAGGACGCAACACGTATGATTTATCCTTTACATCTAACTGACTAGAGCGTAGCCAGCGATCCCCGAGGACGATTGGCTGGCTAGCTTACGTACAGTGGTCTCTCAAATGGCTGGCCGAGACTACGTGCAGCTTGGATTCGTCCATCTTGTCATTGTAAGAGTCACCACTGGCTGTACCGCCACACTGGCTTATCGTGACGTCCAGGATTTTGCCCTTATCGTCCGTACTCGTCTTCGTCAGCGCCAGGAGTGATTTGCTACAAAGCTGCAATGGCGCCCCTTCCACTACCGTAGGACCATCCGTTTATTCATCCCACCATTGCGCCGATCCTGGTCCTGGTTTGTGCATCCCCATATGTACATAATTACGTCCTCCGTAATCGACTTCGCTGTGGTTGTCGCATTGCCATTTGGCCTACGAATATACGCTTTGTGGTTTGTTTTGAACCAGTCTGCCTCTTTCAGTCGAAAAAGGTGTCTGAGAGTTATAACCCGCACTCTTCTCTCACCCGACCTCGGTCCGGCATCGATGGCCACTCGGTCTCCTAAACAACCCCACGTTCATTTTGCTTCCAAACTGACTATGCCGCCGGCGGACCGGCAGAGGAAGGTAGGTAACATTCGCACGGGCCTCGGACCAAGTATCGCCAGACTCCAGCTCATGAGCTGATCCCCCGCTGACTAGGATCGTTCTTTCTACCCAAAAGTTGCTCAGGAGAAGGGACGCTCGGAGCGTCAGTCTTCGTTCGACCTGTTCTGGCGGTGGGACAGCCTCTCCTCGCTCCCACACAGCAGACAGGACGAGCACAAGGATCCTCAGCTAAAACGGTTAGCAGCTGAGGTACGCAATGTTAGCAACGTTGTAACCAATCGATCGATCTCACCAATATTACTGTGCGGAACCACCAGGTCAACCTCGAGCTCGCATGAGACTGCACCGCCCGGTGATAACGTGCGCTGGAGGTTGATCCTCACAGGCTTTAGATTCGGTACACTCACGGGCGACCTGCAAGCAATACCCCTCGAGATGGTGGCCTCCCGCTTGCGTTGGAAAGTTCACAAGAGGCTGTTCGTTTGGTACTTTTAGCCCTTCGGGCACACGGAGCTCGGCATCGGCTGTGATTCAAACACTCATGTAACAAACGTAATGGCACACAATAAACTATATGGACGATATCGCAGTAGTTCTCAGTCCACATCGGCGACGAGGCCCACGCGCCCTCTTCTGATCCGATCTTCCAGACCTCCCTCACCACCAAACACTTTCTTTTGCTCCTGGCTCAAGAAACCTCCCATACCTTTCGACCTCGCCCTTGCTTCGTTTTCGGCTTCCAATTCTGCCTTCTCCTTTGCCAACAGCTCTAGTAAACGTTTCTGTCGATCGGTCTCTACAGTGGAGGCATTGGATTGCATGGCGGCTAACCGCACCGCACGATCCCCAGCATCGTTGGCGGGTTTTGGAGTCGAGTCTGCTGCTCTGGAGCGAGATTGTGGTGGTGTCATCCGGGAACGTTTCGTGCGATTATCCACAGGACTAGGACTTCGTCGCCGCTTCCTTAAGTCTTCGGAGTACCGGTCTCCACGCCCCTCGACTCTCGAATAGTTCCGTCTATTATCGTCGGATTCATCGGAGCGGGGCCATGTACGAATGCGATCATCTCGACGCCTATGACGAGGCTCAGGAGTGCGGCTGCGGCTCCTTCGCGAACTGTGTTCCTTCCGGTCGCTGTCGCGGGGACGAGTAAGTGGACTAGGTGAACGCCCCGGATGATCACGGTCATAGCGATCGTATGAGCGGGAGCGACCCCTGTGATAGTCATCCATTGGGCTAAGGCTCCGTGAGGGCGTCCGTCTCCAACCACGATGGCTCCTGTCCTTCGATTTTTCCTTACTCTTCTTGTCTCGTTTCTTCTCCTTATTCTTCTTCGGCTTGATGCCATTGCGTTCCTGCATTTCACGAAGACGAAGAGGATTAGACATCAATGCTTGGTAGGCAGCTTGCTCCTGCTGCTTCATTGCCAGTAGCGGATCCTCTCGAATTTTCGCGGCGACGTCTCGTGCAGTATTCGCATTTTGCACTGCAATGAAACTCTTATGCGAAGCACCCAACTAGACAACACGTGAGCAAAACAAAATACGAGGCGACAGTAAGACAGTGCACACCTTGGTGTTGTCATCTGCAATCAGGATCTTGTCGACTCGCTTCTTTCCAAGGAGGTAGTCCTCCAAGTCATTAGGATTCTGATTGCTACCTGTCGCCGGAGTGGTATACATCCATTCTAATTTCTCGGTTCTTTTCTTTCCTGTCTGCTCCTCTTGAAGGCGCTGAAGTTCCTGCAGCTGGCGTTCCTCCTCTTTCTCCTTGCGCAGCTGATCAAGTTTCTTTTTCTCTTCCAGCTAGAGGAAACGAATGTTGGTTGGATAGTGCCTTAGAATGAAGAGAATACTTGCCGCTTTCTTTTCTTCCAGCCAAACCCGCTCCTGGTTCTTCAGCAGGAGCGGGTGCCAAGACTTCTTCATATTCAAGTCTCCGCCACCCATCTTGATTGGATTCTACGTTGATGGTGTGAATGTGGTTCAGAGGGGTCGTGGCAAGGTTCAAGCTTTCGAGTGTGAGCAGATAAGTAAGCGAGCCTGCCGCAGCTTGGGTGGTGGTGACAAATAAGGATAAATATATTGGTCATCACTATGCCACTATCTGGCCAGCCATACTGGCCGGGTTACACTACTTGGTTGTACTGATCCCTCGAGCAGGTGCATACAGTATAATGCATGGGGCCGTCTTCAGTACATACCGAGGGCGCCGGACCAACTGTGGATTTTCAGACGGTGAACTGACCACCCACCTAATGTTTGCGTTTGTTTGTATCGACCGCTCTCCCAAGCCAAGGGCAGGTCTGGCGACAGCCGTGCACTCAGCATGACACAGACTGTAGCAGCCACGCACTTTGCACTCGGCCATGCCTGAGACGCCAGATACCTACAACGACCCAGCAGCGGGCTCACCGCCTTCGGAGCCGACGTTCGTGTCTATTGTGTACAAGTGCGCGCCCCGTTGACACGTCCTACGACCACAGACCCGCCCGCTCGATATATGCACTTACCCGCAAGGAAATAACGCGTGGAATCGCCAATCGTTTTGTACACTCACGGACATACATTGTTCTCTATCTGGTCATGGCTGCGCTATCTGTCGCCACTGTCGCGCTCAGCCTGTCAGACGGTTGTCCCGGAATCCCATTCTACGTTCTTGAATTTATAATCAACACTTCAATGATCCTTGAAGTGAGCGTTCGTTTTGTTGCATTTGGAAGAGTGAGTTTTCCAAATCCCTGGTTATTCCCCGGCATCGAGGAAACTAACCTTGAGCTTAGCAATTCTGGAGGTCACCCTACAACGTGCTCGATCTCATCCTCACATTATTTTGCGCAATCACCCTTCTCGTACTTGCATTTGCGGGCTGTGGTGCCACGAGCAAGGAAGAAGAGCTGCTTGACACTCTGCTGCTGATAGCTCGTAACGTACTACAGTTTGGCCGCTTAGCTGCAGTGATGAGACAGTGCGCTCTGTTTTTTCGACGTGTTACCGGGGACTGACGGGCTACCAGATCTGGCCAGTCGATATTTTCGCGACCAAAACCTATTGACATATCTGCGATCCGTCGTGCGGGGTACCGTAACCTTGACCTCGACCTTGAAGATGAAGACGAGGACGAAGACGCTGAACTCGGTCGACCTCTCGTAGATGAGCCAGTGTTGTTTGATGAGCAAGAAGATACACAACCAAGAAGGATGTCGGATATGCCACGTGCTGCTCAAGCGCTTCGTGAGCGCGATCAGCAGGATGTCTGGGCAGAGTTGGGATGAATAGGATATAGTGTAAGGTTCGAGGCAGCCGTCAGTCGGCCAGGCACATCTGATAGTGTGTTTATCGTATCGTCTTCGATCACCTTGGAACACCCTGGCCGCCGACCGTTCATCACAAACGCAGTCCGGTTTGAATGTCTGTTGTTGATACTTTGTGCCCGCCTTGCTGCACTCTTAGTGGAGGAGACATTATTTTTCGCCCAGTTGCCGTCTGGCTGGTACCCACACATACGAAATAAAGTACAACCCCTGTTAGGTGTCGATGTATCCAGTGATGCTACGTAACGGGATAATATTACATGTAGATTATCGGTGGAGGGGTCCAGGAATAAATGAATGAGAGGCAAGATACCAGACTCATGCACTGCTTGCCAACCATCAATCCGTCTCTTCCGTATGGTACCCTGCCCGCCGCATC